>JAODXP020000006.1:9107095-9119595 GCA_027497455.2 Sardinella longiceps | reverse complement strand
CCCCATTGGTCACCGCCGCCTCCCCAGCCTGCCCTCCACTCAGCTGGGCCTTGTGGCTGGTGAAGAGCCTCTCCAGGAGGTCGCTGGCGTAGGGAGCCAGGGTCTGGTCCCCCATGAGGCCGAGCAGGCGGACGGGGAGCCGCGGCTCCAGGGCCAGCAGGTATTCAGCGCCCAGGTGCTCCACCAGGCACGCCAGTGAGCCGTACTTGCCCCGCATGTGCCACTCCAGCGCCAGAAGACCCTGCGTCAGGCGAGCGATGTAGGGGTCGGACGTCAGAGGCACGCGGTCGCCGTCGTTGGCTGTTGCTGAGGCCTGGTGGAGCAACAGAAGGTTCCGGAAGAGGGAGCGCGTTTGGTGGCGCACGCCGTCCAGCGGGTGCTCCCAGTGGGCGTAAACGTGCTCCAGGAGGCGGGAGGGGAGCGGGGCGTCCCCACGCATCGCTGCTGAAAGGTGTGGGGGTCTGGTTGTCGCCCCCTGCAGGCTGTCCAGAGCAGCACCACTCCATAGGGTCAACATGCGCGCCACCACCATGGCAGTGCTGGACTCTTTGACACTGGGCACAGACATACATCATATTATTCACCTCAGCTGTCACTGCTAGCACTGACCAATATAATGATTTTTTTCATGAAAACCCATCATAAATAACATTGGCATCTATAGCATATACTGAAGAAGTCTACAAAGGTATCTCCCTCAAGAAACTTTGGGGAAAAAAAAAAAAAAAAGCATGTGAGACACAATTAAAGACACAAAAAGACTTTTCACACAAAATACAACCTCAACAACAACAACACAAAGGATTGTGTTGAATGGTGATTCATTACAGTAACCTAGGAAACAATGGTGACCTTTGACCTCCTTACCTGGTGTCCAGCTCCAGTATGGTGTGCGGGACGAGCAGCAGCAGCGCTTCTGCCTGTGGGCCCAGGCTACGCCGCCTCCAGGTGAGCATGGCTAGCGCCCCGTGGCACAGGTAGAGCACAAGCGCTGCCGGACGACTCGCCTCGTACAGGCCCGCACTGCTCGCCCTCAGCCAAGAGGAGGCGCCCTCGGGGTCACACCGCAGTAGGCCTGCGACCTGTAACCCACGGCACAGTTAAACGCTTGTTGGAATGTTCTGAAGCACAGGCATTTCCCTCTTGGCTTCCACTGACTGTGCAGCTGTTCCCATCTAGGGGATTTTCTGGAGAGAATCAAACCCATTGCCCTCTGGTTTCAAGATGCCGAATTCAGTTGGTAGGTATGAGAATGAATGTTGAGCAACATAGACCAGACAAACAGCTAAACGGTAACCAACCAAACCATGAAGACAACGAAGTTTTGTTTTGTAATGCCAAAAGTGTTATCTGACGGTTTGCTAATAGCAGGGTCTCAGTGCACGGGAGCGCGAATAATTCGAACTGATGGGCAGGAAGTGGAGGGAAGCATAACAACAGCAATGGAGGGCACAGAGAAAAGTGCATGTAGTAGTGGTTTGGAGCCGATATGTAGGGAACGATACAAGGAGTTTGGCGATTTCCTTGGGTACACAATAGTAACCCTTCCCCTTCTCTCGGTAAGACAGTTTATAACATCCAAAAACAGCACAAAACTGAGGCATTTTGTACAAAAAAGTTGCAGCCAAAACACAGTACTTTCAATGGCTCTAGCTCCAGGTGGCCCACCAGCTGAGGTTTGCGCGCTTAGAAGAATACAGAAGAACGCTTAGAAAAATACGTTACTGACGTCAAGTGAAACCCAGCTATTCTGTCTACATTGTACCAACTGCTGTCGCTCTTATACATACCAAGAGCATTCAGCAGCCTCAAAGATCAGGAATATGGGCTGACTGACATAGGATTTTCCCTTTAAATGTGATGTGTGCTGATATTTCGTATGTTTATGCTGGTGTTTTGCTTGGCAATGTTAAAGTAGGCAATGGTGTGGTGTGTGTGCGTGCATGTCTTAAGCTGAGTTGGATGATTGAAAAACTAATGTAAATCCAGTTGAAATATAACATGTGAATGGTCCATCACCATCTCACGTACAAACTAATTCTGGAAGCGATTTGTGTGACGGAGGAGCTCTCACCTCTTGGGCCACGTTCTCCTCGTCCTCCATCACACACCTGATGAGCAACACCACGGCCATCCCAGCAGTGCTCTGGACAGACTGGATAAACTCCTCTAGGGGGAGATGGAGGGAGGGGGAATGAGAGTGAGATAAATCAGATCAGGTGAAGTAAGGGGTTGACAGCGACAAATAAGCGTCACATCTAGATGATTTCATAAACAGATTTGTTTTTTTAATCTGTTTGGGCCTTTCGTTTACACACAGCCACCTCAAATTGATAATTTAAAAAAAACACCCTTCAAAGAAGAGATTTTTTTAAAAAAATACTGGATTCTGTTTATTTCAATGATGTGTAAATGCAATATAAAAAGAAAGTAAAAAGAGCTGTTTAGAAAAATGTTGTGATAAAGGGGAACTATACTGTGTACTGTGAGGCAACCAGCAGCTTGGCCAAATTGATTGCAAACAAATTAAAAAGGTTCCTTAGAAGAAAAATGCTTTGCACACCCAAAAGAAGAAATACATAAGCAATTGAAGAGCTCAGATGCAAAACACCATTTTTGTGAAAACTGAGTTAATGATATTGTCTGAATCCTGTATAAATCTAGAATATGTAAATTAAATGTTTTTGGGAAAAGTAAAATAAAACCTGCTCCCCACCGTGTCTAAAATATCTGTTTCAAATCAAAACACTCTAAACGCCTGATAAAAAATGGCCTTTTTCTCAAAAAGTGGTCAAGAGGAGTGACTTAGGGAGTTTTGCATCTGAACTCTTCAATTCACAAATGGTGGCGGGCGGTGATCCCCAGTGTTGTTATGTCCAGGCAGCTCACCGTCTGTGAGGATGTGGGTGTAGCAGTCCATGAGGCCACCCAGTGCCAGCTGCAGCACACTATCAGGCCCTGTAGCTGTCTTCAGTCCAGCGCTCAGCTGCTCCTGAGTCCTCTGCAGCACCAGCATGGAGGTCTTCACCGCCCCCAGACAAGAGTGCATCAGCTGGGCCTGGGCCACGTGCCGCCCTGATAGGCTCCTGGATGGGGTAGGGGGCACACACAAGAGTCAAAGTCAAAGGGAGGCCAACCAGTTTCCCCAGCATAGAGGATATATAGTAGGGCCCAAAGGTGCTAGTGAAAGCAAGAGTACCTGTTCAGATGGAGGTATTCACTTAAAGCTCTCTGGAAGAACTGAAGGACTGAGGTGACAGAAAAAACACACACACACACACACACACACACACACACACACACACACACACACACACACACACACACACACACACACACACACACACACACACGGCAGTGGCACTGAATTAGTGGTCAGTCATGCTGGGATAAGCTGCAAAAATGGTGTAATCCATATGTATGAATATAATATGTCTGTTTACAGTTTTGTTTCTACTCTGCTTTGAGTTCATAAATTAGCTTTGCATCACTTACCATCTGTCTGTAAAATCTGAATACATCTCTCGCCTGTAAGACAACAAACACAGTTAAACTTTCAGTTGGCCTCTAATCATTAAGCAAACCCCTCACCCACACCATGTAAGTATGTGCATTATATATGTCGTATGAGTAAGATTAATCATGCGGGCAAAAACAATACACAAAATGATTCATGACCCACCTACAGCAAAACCATCCAAACAGGCGTGGATGGTATCTGTGACGTGTGTGTAGTGCTCTGCGTTCTGAGAGGACAGGTCACCAGACAGACACGCAGACAGACAGACAGACGCTGGCTCCTGCAGCCACTTGGGAACAGATCGCAAAGCACTGGGGAATGGATGGAGCAAAAACAACCCAGAGTCAAGAGAAATCCAATCTCAACAAATGATGACGGGATATTTACTTTCATTATTCCGACATTTTAAAGGAAAGTGTCGGAGTGATTTCAAGCATAGTCCTGTTGAAAGAGCTTGCTAAATGCGCTAGTTAGCGAGTGGAACAAAATAATTTGGTACAGCACAGACCGAACGCGAACGCAGAAGCGAACAGGCACTTTACACTAAATCAATGGGACCTGACTGTTGGAAACCGAAAGTAAGATCTGAGGTTACATTGACTCAATGTAAAGTGTTTCGCGTTTGTGTCAAGTCTATGCTGTTCGAAATTCTTTCATTTCATGCGAAATATATTGCTGTTAGAAGGCTCGTGCAGCAGGGCTATGCTTAAACTTACTCCGGTATATTCCTTTAAAGGGAAGAGTTAATGTAGTACAGTATGTCTTCATATTGAAGCCTAGGAGAATGGGTGCTCTGTATGTCTTTGTTACAAGTCAATTTCACGTCGGCTGTCTGGAAGATTTCAAATATCAATGTGCACAGTATACTGTACACTATATGTAAGGGATAACGGCTGACGAGGTGACCGGTTCTACAGAAATAATGGCGAGCTGAGGTTTAGAAGTTTTAGAGTTAACCTTTTAGAGTTAACCTCCGTCCACCTCCAGGGTTGATCAGCCAATCAGAAAAGAGAATCGCGTTCTGAAGGGAGATAAACTATCATAATCATATTATAGATGTGCTAAATGAATGGGGTATTACCTAGCAGTGGCTCTTTTCAGAGGGTTCTTGGCCTGTACGGAGATGAACATCACACACAGGGCCTCCACACTAGCCTGGACAAGAGGGGCAGGTGATCGGCTGCCATCAGACTCATCCAGACACTCCAGCATGGCTCCAGCCTATCACAAGATGCAAGAACATTTAGGAAACAACACCTTTTATTGAGCGTGCCGACACTAGATACGGTAAGATACGGTATGCCCTGTGACAAAGTCTTCTTCAGGGAAACTTCATGTCCAAGTCTTAAATCTGAACTAGACGACAGGAAGAACTGGACAAGCTCAGCAGCTCAGACATGATCTATGCCAGTCAATTCTTCTCATTTTCTTTATTGAAGGATGTGAGGAAATACACAATTGAAATGCAAAGTGCCTCTACATCACTGGCGGAAGAGGTGAACATACCTTCTTGATGCACTGAATCTGCTGAACTGGGTCAGTGAAAGACAGACAGTCTAACAGGGTCTGAGCGAGCTCCCTGTCTGTAGCATCTCCCTCAGCAGCTAGAGAGGCTGAAACACATACAGACAAACACACACACACACACACACACACACACACACACACACACATTAGGGGAAATGTATTGAAGAGCAATCCATCCAAGAAGACTGGGGAATTGGGCTACTCACTCCGTAGTCTTTGTAGTTCAGCATCATCTAGCACCACTGCTTCTACTTTGGGTGTCTTCTTCTTGACCACCATGGTGGAACCTACATTAACATGACAGTATTTGATTACACCTATAACAAGGTGGGCTTATGCTTTATCACTTTCACCACTTCACTCTTGCAACCTCTTGCAAATGCATAGCTATCGGAGGAGGAAAACAGTTCTGTATCATTGTTAGAGGCATTTGTCGTTTGTCACACCAATCATCTACTGTCCCATCCTATGACAAGTCTCACAGACTGTCATGCAAACACTGTCCCAGACAACACAGTCCTGGTCCACTGGCCGACTGTTCCAAAGCTAACGTTACCCATAAACCCCATGACACTGTAATGCCTACAAGTTCAGTCATGAGAATGTAAACAGTTTATGAACACGAATGACATTGGTTATGAATGCATTATAATCGTTTATGAATGTGTTTATATTAGTCCTTGAATACTGGGTTTAATTGAAAGTGTTACCAAAATGGTAAACAAAGTGTCGCTCAAAGTGTGTGAACCTGTGCAACACTGCAAGCAACCAAAAAAAAAAAAAAAACAGTAACGTTAGCCTTATGCTACTGGCACTAGAGGATGTTGGGGCACTGCCCATTTAGTAAAAATAGCAAAATGTGTGAGAAGGCGAATTGTTGTCGTGATGGTTCGTCTCAGACAACTGGGTTCAAGAATCACAAGGATGCTGCTGCTGAGGTTGGCCAACACTCCTGCAGGTTAACGATAACTTACAGTTGTGAAACTCATGCAGAGAGCTGACACCACGATACAGCAAATTGTAATATACTGTTTTCATTTCTATACAAGGTGTCTGACTAGATAACCTAATTGATTATAAGGAAACAGTTAACGTTAACAAGCTAGCAAGCTAACGTTAACTTTACCTTGTTCTGCATTAGAGCAGTTTGTTTGGAGACTTCTAACATTAGCTCTATCCTTCTATTTGCTTCTGCGAAATGCAAAGCTTGCAATATATTACGACTTACCGAAATATTCCTTCTATCAACAGATATATTCACTTCCTTTCATTAATGTGGGACTTGCTGAGGCACACGTTTACATCTGAAACAGCGGTAGTTGATTTTCGACTCAGTGCCACACGTGTGAAACGTCAATTCCGGGTTCGTGTTAGGCCCACCCACTCTGGACGATGATTGGTGTATATTTACAGTGTCTTTAAATGTCTAATTATGATTGGATGATACCGGGGTCAATTAAAATACTATAACTCAAGTAGACAGATCTACATGAATACACCTAGAATGTATGGGATAGGGCAAGTCTCCCACAAACCACGCCCTTAAGCCCACCCGTTTTCATACTTGGTCAGGGAATGTTGAAATGAAAACTTTGAGATGGAAAAGACGCTTCGACTTTCTACCAAAATGAGGTTAATAGGACAGGAATAACGGGGACACCGCAGCATTTGTATTTGACATGGAGTAAGTGCGGGGTTTCTTCAGAATCGTAACTGCTGTAGACTGGGGTAAGTGTGAACTTTAAAAATATCGAACACAAGATTTATTTGATAGACTATTGCTGTCATTTTCTTCTCCAAGACGAAAATGTTATTTTTTCCCACGCGTGTAGACTGCCGTATATGACACGAAATATCCTAGGCTAAGGTTACAAACTTTTGTAGTCTTGGGTTCTTGAATATGTTTTCTTTCTACATTATTTGTTTAATTTTGGGAAGTTTAACCTCTGGTTTAACATAGTCTGACTATTAATTAGTTACTGTAGGAAGCATTAGTTGCAACAATGTTGCCTACTGTTTTGCATTGTTTATTTAAGAGCTGTGATCATCTGGCAAATTATATTTAATCTATTTAGGCTACCAACCAAATATTCAAGAATGATTGTGTCTTTTTCTGTAGGCTTATGTGATCCTATAATAGTCCTACGTGATGGCTCTGACCTAGCAACATTTTCCTTGAAAGCAGCAGCTCATAACTAATCGTGGAGAGGGCGGTCAAGTTTAATGTAAACTCACTATATCTCAATAGAGAGCGTGTCAGGCCTGGTGGACTACTATAAATATAGCTAAGAGCCCCAGCATTGCAGACTACGTGGACGAGAAAATTGAGAATTCAGATAATTTGTTGTTGTTGTTTTTGTCATTATTATTATCATAAATTACAACTGCATTTAGATGAAGAAGTTTCCAGTATGTTAAGTCCCAGGCCTACGTGTAGCGTCACTGATAAGTTGAAATAATATTTTCTTTCACATACTCATGCACACATCCCTTTTGGGGCAAACAAATACACACAGAGACTGACACAGTGAGAGAGTGAGAGAGAGAGAGAGAGAGAGAGAGAGAGAGAGAGAGAGAGAGAAGGCCTAACTGTTGAGTGTACCACACAGGAAGTGTGGCACAGATAGAATGACAACCCTCCTCCCTATCCCATGGGACAAGCAGCATAGTGGGTACAAATAATCACCTCTAGGAAAACTGTTCCACACTGATGATGAGCTTTAGCCTGTGTTGGCTTGAAAGTTAAAGGGGGGGGGGGGTATTTGAAGAGACACAAGAGAGACGAGAGAGAGAGAGAGAGAGAGAGAGAGAGAGACTCACACAACAGAGTCTCCAAGAGACAAGAGTTTAAGGGAAATGTAATCAGAGTATAACAAACTCTTTTGCCTTCAGGTCTGTCATCATCAGCATGAACTGGTCTGAGACAGATATATTGTGCATAATAAGAGAGAGAGAGAGTAAGAGGAAGACCGAGTCAGTATCAGAGGAGTGAAAGCAAAACAAAGAGAAGAGAAGAGAAGAGAAGAGAAGAGAAGAGAAGAGAGGAGGAAAGGGAGGATGAGTGAGGGATGGAGCAAGAGCCACTAAGAGAAGTTAAAAAAAAAAAAAAAAAAGGCGAGGGAGTGTGTGGGAGACCACAGTCTCGTTAAGGAGTTTGGTGAGGCAAAGCACTGAGTCATGGCCCACTGTCATGTACAGTGGAAGAGGCCTCTCCACACATTCACATACTGTGTGTGGAGTTGAAGGATGCTACAGTAGTCCCCTCACCTAGCCGCCAGCCATTTTGGCTCAGTGACACACTGTTTTCATCAGGCCAGATGTCGTCATGGCCAGCCTTGATGTTGTTTACCACAACAGCCCACTGAAAACAGTTAATTGGCCTCTACACCACGTTTTTTTCCCCCTCGCTTTGTGAGCAAGCCAAGGCTGTAATGAGAGCCTCCTAGCCGAAGACTATAAAACTCAATTCACAGTGCCTACTATACTACATCTTCTTCTTCTTCTTCTTCTTCTTCTTCTTCTTCTTCTTCTTCTTCTTCCACTTTCCTACTCTCTCTTTCCGCTCGCCATGCTTTCACCTCTGTGGCCATGTGTTTTTCATAACTGAAATTCTTACAATGGAAACTTGTAGTGGAGCAGTGAGTGTGTTGGGGCTGGCTGTGGAAAAGTGTTTTGGTAAGAGTCTGTACAGGGCGCTACCCAGCCCTGCCCTGCCCAAACCAAACCAGCCCTGAACACAGCAGAGCAGGAGAGGGGTGGGGGGCCGCAAAGGAGGGGGTTGGGGGTGGGGGCACATTTTCTATTCAGCTCTCTATTCCTCTCTCTATTCTAATGTTTTGATAATATTTTATAGTCATGCTCATACATTTTTGTTGAATTTATAAATAGAGAGAGAGAGAGAGAGAGAGAGAGAGAGAGAGAGAGATACTCGCACAACAGAGTCTCTGTTTCCCCACAACTGACCAGCGGACTTTGTTAAACTTTGTTAAACGTTTCTCCTCAATCAGCCTCTTCTCAACAGTCTCTCTCTCTCTCTCTCTCTCTCTCTCTCTCTCTCTCTCTCTCTCTCTCTCTCTCTCTCTCTCTCTCTCTCTCTCTCACTCACTCTCCCACACACACACACACACACACACACACACACACACACACACACACACACACACACACACACAAACAGAGTCCTTCTCGCAAACTATTTGTCATCCTCTTAGTCCAGCAGAGGAAATTAAACAGATGTCCTAAAACAACTCTTTAGCTGCACACACACACCAACTGTCTAAACTGGTTGACATCAGAGGCATGGACTCTCCCCTGGCCATTCAAGCAATAGCAAGGGCTTGAGGTCACCCTGCCTGCCACACCTCTAGCATAGCAGATAGGACATGTTTCATTGGGAATTATGGTCCTTTGCTTTTGCTTGTGTATTTGTGTGAATTGTGACTTTACTTGTATCATCAAAAAAGTGACCCTTGTTTATAAGAATGCTATAAATAAATACTAGTGCTGGCAAAATTAACTGATTAATCACGTGATTAATCCAAAAAAATTTAACTCAGATTTTTAAAAATTAACTCAGATTAATCCTGATGGATATGGTTCCAAATTTCTGACGCGTATTATGTTCAATTTCAGTTAAACTATACAAAGATCATGGCCTAGCTCCTGACTGTCCAACAACAAGTTTGGGGAATCCTTGGGGGTAGGGGACAGGTGTGAATTGCTCCATTTGAGACAAGCAAAGCCAACTATTTAGTATCAGGGCCTTTACAGTTCAAAATAAGGATCCAACATACCCTAGCATCCAAATTCTTACTGGAGTAAATGAGTTGTGATTAAAAGTGATTAATCACGATTAATCATTGAAATGTTTTGTGATTAATCAGATTAATTTTTTTAATCGTTTGACAGCACTAATAAATACATTTCAAATGCCTTGCCATGCCTTGATTTAAAATTCCACAGATGCACATGGACATGAAGTCAAATTAGCATGTATAGCTGGAGTTTGTCTGCGAAGGTGAAGGATGAAAGGAAACTTTGAATTGGTGCTGTCAAACGATTAGAAAAATGAATCTGATTAATCACAAAATTTTGCAATGATTAATCATGATTAATTTGAATACATTAGAGACCCTGAAAACGTTCATAAAACGTTTAAAGCAATAGTCATCTTACTGGTATAACAATGGATAGGCTGCTTGATTTGTGTTTTGTGCTGTAGTAGTGTTTTGGTTCTCAACTGCAAACTGTGTGTCGGTTTTATCTGCCAAACGCATTAATTTAATTTAGTGAAACTCAATTAAAGATGAAATGCTAGTGCCAAACCTGACCTCTCTCTCTCTCTCTCTCTCTCTCTCTCTCTCTCAGGGGTGTGGGGGTCCGGCAGGATGGCGGAGGGCGAGGAGTGTGTCACCATCGCAGACTGGAAGGAGAGATGCGTCACCTTGGAGACGCTTCTGTTCAAATTCCGAGAGCAGATCATGAAAATCCGTCAGCTCACAGCCGAGAAGGTCAGCATCAGGAATTCCATCCATCCTTCATTCAACCTTCTCTCTTTATCCCTCTGTTTGCTCTCTCTCTCTCTCTCTCTCTCTCTCTCTCTCTCTCTCTCTCTCTCGGCATGAGGTAAACACAAAGTGCAATGACTTCTTAAGGTAGTCCATTATCAAGATGAGGGACAGGATTGAGAACTCAAGACAGGGTACACTTGTACCACAGCAGTGGCTATAAAAATTTAGGAGGAGGTAGTGAGGTGGAGATAGAATGTTTAAAGGGCAACTTCAGTCATTTTCAACAAGAGCTGTATTGCTAAAGCTGCTTGAGATTAGCCAATACTGAAGATGCAAGACATTTTGGTCCAACCATAGAGGTTTCCTTGAACAGAGATTTATCACTTACAACTAGCCCAATGGCCCTTCTGCAAGCAGCCAAACATTGTTTGTTTACAAAACGGTTTTGTAAACACTGCATAAAAACATTATTTTAACCACTTTGTCAGACATTTGTAGTCATAAACACTACAGTGGTGTGTTGTAATATGTCTGATGATGTTACATACAGTAGCTTTTGGGGTGATATTTGGAGCATGTTTAGATGCTGAAAACACAGTTTAAAAACCTGCCCCATTGGGCTAGTTGTAAGTGATTATTCTCTGTTCAAGGAAACCTATATGGTTGGACCAAAATGTCTTGTGTCTTCAGTACTGGCTAATCTCAAGTAGCTTGAGCAATAGAGCTCTTGTTGAAAATGACTGAAGTTGCCCTTTAAGTTTTAAAATGGCAGCAGAGAAAGGAAATGTGCAGGAGTGCTTTCCAGTTCAGTTTGAGAGGCCTTGCATTGCTGTTCAGCAGTCTGACTGTTTGTGGGAAAGAGGATCGTCTCTGTCCTATATTTCATATTACCCTGTCTCTCCTATATTTCATATTACCCTGTCTATATCTCTACTCCTCTGAGTGTTTCTTTGATTCCAAACTCACTGCTGACTGTGCAGTGCGGTGCACTCCATGCGGGTTATTATGGAACAAGGATGTGGTTTCTTCTCCATGGTCTCCACCCGCGCTCCACTCCCATCTCTCTGTCTCCACCTCTGTCTTCACACACACACACACACACACACACACACACACACACACACACACACACACACACACACACAGAGAGAGAGAGAGAGAGAGAGAGAGAGAGAGAGAGAGAGAGGGAGACATATTTCAAGTTACAAAAACTTTCTTGTGTGTGAAACTCATCGTCAAACAGCTCCTCTAATATGATTTGAAGATTTGTTGCCCAGTTGTTGAAGGCTAAAATGCTTTGTTGGCTATGGCAATGCAGCTAGGGCCCTGGATGCGTGTTTGGTAGAGACTTAATATGGCCCCTTCTTCCAATGGTGGAGCTCGTTTTGGGAGTCTGCTTTTTGCTCATACATTCTTAACAGGATTCTTTTGACTGAGATTGTCCCTCTTTGTGGGCAATGTCAACCTCAGCCCCCTGTGATATTGGGGAGGATAGTTACCCTTATCAGCAGCCTAGTACTACTGCCAGCTCTGTGTCTTCTCTATCTCTCACCATATCTGACAGTAAGTCAGGCGTGGAATCTGCACACACACACACACACACACACACACACACACACACACACTCACTTCTTCCTCTTTCACCCACACACACCTTGATCAGCCATGGCTTTGAAGTGTTTCTTGAGTGTCAGCCATGTCAGGTCAGATGTCACAGGGTCAAGGGTGAAAAGCCACTGGCCCTAACCTCAGCACATAGGTGCTAAACATCCAGAGTTGATAAACAATACAGATATCTAGTGTGTGTGAGAGAGAGAGAGAGAGAGAGAGAGAGAGAGAGAGAGAGAGAGAGAGAGAGAGAGAGAGAGAGTAACTCTGAGTAAATACAGACAAGTAGCAGAAGTGTATAAAGTCTATCCCCATTCTGCAGTTGTATACAAACT
>JAODXP020000006.1:9082095-9089595 GCA_027497455.2 Sardinella longiceps | reverse complement strand
TGTGTGTGTGTGTGTGTGTGTGTGTGTGTGTGTGCGTGTGTGTGCCCAGGTGGTGACAGGCAAGCGTGTGTACAGTCTGAAGGCCGACTCTCCTAACCTGCTGGAGGAGTGGTTGCGGGTGCTACAGAGCGTGCTCAGAGTGAAGGCCGCCAGCCCCCTCTTCACCCAACCAGAAGCCCGGCCCATCATGAAGGGTCACATGACCAAGGTGACGGTGCTGCCATCCTGTCAATCAGTCAGCATTTAAACAGCATCACTAACACAACACACACACACACACACACACACACACACACACACACTCACACACACATACACACTCACACACACACACACACAAACACTACACTCAACACACACACACACACACACACACACAATTTAGGATTAAGGCTTTCATACACCAGTTCTGACAAAGTGCAGAATACTGTGCTTCAAAAATTATATTCCATTCTTTCCAATACAACCCCGTGTGTGTGTGTGTGTGTGTGTGTGTGTGTGTGTGTGTGTGTGTGTGTGTGTGTGTGTGTGTGTGTGTGTAGACCCTTAAGAGCCTCTGTGTTGTGTGTGTAATGTGAACCAGCTGTCCTCCCCCTCCATCAGGTCCGGCATGGCTACAGCAAGCGTGTGTGGTGTGCCCTCTTTGGAAAGACTCTCTACTACTTCCGCAGTCAGGAGGACAAGGTCTGTATCTCTCTTAACACTGTCTGGCAAAGACAACTGACACCATACAATTGTTTAAGCAAATCTTCATATAAATCATCAATATGTAATCAATCGCCAATCTATAAATCGTCAATCGTTTTGAATGAAATACTGCATAGCGAGTTGCAGTTTATCTCTGTGCTTGTGGGTGTGTCTGTGTGTAAGTACAAAAGAATGCATCCCAGTTTATATGCCAGTGTGTGTGTGTGTGTGTGTGTGTGTGTGTGTGTGTGTGTGTGTGTGTGTGTGTGTGTGTGTGTGTGTGTGTGTGTGTGTAAATTAGTCTTGTGTTATTTGTCTGCTTCTCAGTTCCCTCTGGGTCAGATCCGTCTGTGGGAGGCTCGTGTGGAGGAAGTGGACCGCTCATGCGATACCAACCCTGACCAGAAGTGGGCGCTGCAGGAGGCCAAGTCCTCCATGTGCACCCTGTCAGTGCAGCCTCCCGGCCAGGGCCCCACCTACCTGCTCCTGGAGTCTCAGCAGGAGAAGGTGAGACGGACCCAGTCATATCAGTACACTGGGTAACACTACTAGCTAGTAGCTACGCTTGTAGGGGCTGTCAAAATAAGTGACACACAGTACACAGTGAGTGAACACTCACTCAGACACACATCAAAAGAGGAATCCAAAGAACAGGCAAGGCCTGGAGCTCTGAAGGCTAACTGCTTATGCTTATGTAGCTGACAATAAGGCATTATGCACCATTGACTGGAGTATGAGAAGCACAAATGGGCCACAACTACATCACAGCCTGAGTCACAACCTGCAGATGCTCCTACCTGTAAGGCCAGATCATTTGCCAGTCCTCACCCACCCATTTATTTTTTTATTTATT
This sequence comes from Sardinella longiceps, assembly GCA_027497455.2. Lineage (NCBI taxonomy): Eukaryota > Metazoa > Chordata > Actinopteri > Clupeiformes > Clupeidae > Sardinella > Sardinella longiceps. The sequence goes on along the minus strand of JAODXP020000006.1, from coordinate 9,088,055 downwards.
CTTTTCTTTCTTGGTCTTTATTGTATGGGTCTCTAGAATGTTGAGGGAAGCTCCATTCACTTTCAATGGGCCTCCTCAATGTTCGCAGGTCAGTTATTTTTGTATAATGACCACTGAAAAGCTATAATGACCGCTGTCAATGGCAACAGGTTTTTTGTTTGAGATTCACGTCTCCGTATTATTACGCTCATAGAGATCAACAATGAAACATCATTGGAAGTGAAAGGACATCAGCTGCTCCTCTCTTGAAATCTATTTCTATAATGACCGGCGGACAATACATTATCCCTTACAGTACATAATTCTGCTATGCTACATACTGCCTGTTCCCCAGTACACAGTGTAGCACACACTACTGCTTCCCACAATTCATTAATTAACTGCAGGTGCTCTACTTGACAAGCTCAAACTTTATTGGGCCCCACTCACTACTTCCCAGTATGCAGCATTATTATGCAAGCAGCAGAAGAGGCCAACTGACCAAATGACTAGTACCTAATTAATTAATAGACTACAGGTGCTCTACCTGACTGAAAGTTAATTGAGTCCCATACTACTCCTGTGATTTTTGTCATGGACTGCATACCACACACTGCTTTCTGCAGAGATCAGTGTACAAGTAATATGTAGAAAGCATTGTCGGCAACAGCCTCTCTCTCTGTGGGTGTGTGTGTGTGTGTGTGTGTGTGTGTGTGTGTGTGTGTGTGTGTACCCACTCATTAGGTGGCATGGCTGTACCATCTCTCAGTAGCGGCAGGCACCAGTGTTGGTCAGGTTGGCACTGAGTTTGAGCAGGTGGTGGGAAAACTGTTCAATGTAGATGGAGACCCAGGTGAGTCAGAAGTGTGTGTGTGTGTGTGTGTGTGTGTGTGTGTGTGTGTGTGTGTGTGTGTGTGTGTGTGTGTGTGTGTGTGTGTGTGTCTGTCTGATGAATCATCTTTAAATGGGAAATTTCAGGCCTGAATGGTGATTAAATTAATATCTTCATTCAATTCTACTGCTCTTTATGACCGATGAAAGTAAGAACATAATTAGGCTGTACTTTTGTGTGTACTGTAATTGTATCTTTCTTTGTGCGTGTGTGTGTGTGTGTGTGTGTGTGTGTGTGTGTGTGTGTGTGTGTGTGTGTGTGTGTGTGTGTCAGGTTCTCAGATCTGGAGGCATCCAGTGTTGTGTTTCAGTAAGGATGCTCTCATCTCCCCCCTCACCACCCTCCCCTCTAGAGCTCTCCAGACAGAAGCAGTCAAACTTTTTAAGGTGGGACAAGGACACACACACACACACACACACACACACACACACACACACACACACACACTTACGAGCTTTCTCATTTTATCCGGTTAAGACAAGTTGATCCATGAGTAAATTCTAAGTATAGCCCTGCTGCACTAGCCTTCTGTAACAGCAATATTGATCTTTACATGTAAATTGGACAAGCAATATTCAACATCATGACTTTACGCGACGGGTAGCACTATGAACATTGTGTCAATGTAACCTCAGACTTCTTTGCCTTCTACAGTCAGGTCCCATTGATTCACGTGTAACATGCGTTCGCTTCAGCGCTACTAAAGCGTCTACGGTACTGTTCTATGGGCAAGAGCGAATAAGTTACCAGTTGCTAAAGTTGAGCGCATTTGAGCCACTATAAAAAGCTAAAAAATTGTCAACTTTATGCAAATTACCTGATGCGTTTCAGCCGTAAAATCTAAATGCTGTGCTGTTCCAATGGAATGACAACATAGGCATGTCATGATATAGAGCAGATTCTGAGCGAACACAGACAATTTAGCTAGCTGCTCTTTTGAGCTACTACAGCTACTATAGCTGTGTATGACATGTAAGTTACTACCACACACAGAACCATTGCTAATTAAATATTTTGATGAAATGCCACGCGAATCGATGATGCAACAAACAATCATGTGATTTCTGCCTCATTGTTGTAGGATGTGTCAACAAATGAGCAGTGTGTTGTGGGTTTTACAAAAACATAGTAGACTGGCACACGTGATTGACACGGATGATGGCACACTACAGATACCAATTGGGGCCCAGAATTGCTTGCATGCCTCAGCTAGTACTCAAAAGTGTGCTGTCATATTTATAATTCCTCATGAATAGAGGCGCTGGTGATTTCATCCTCATAGTTCATAGTTTCAGTGGGTGTGGTCCTATCGTAATTTCAGTCAGAATTTTTTCAGTCAGCCATGATCTGCCTTTCCAGGAAAATTTATGTTTATGTTGTGATAGTTATAACCATGGCTTTAGTGCCAGTCCAGGACAGAATAATTACACAGATCATAAATGTGTAGGAGTTTTTATTTGTTTATACACACTGTAAGGCCAAAGGAGATTTCACAATACATAGCTGACAGATGATATCGAAAGACAAGTCTCAGAGAAAAAAAAAATATTTCTGGTATTGTGACTCATTGTTTTGTTTTATGAGGTTTACTCAGTGTTGTGATTTTCCCACATGAGGTTTACTCAGTGTTGATTCAGTGTTGTTGTTTTCCGACATGTTGAAAATATACAATAAAGAAATCGGTAACTAGTCAGTTGGCTTTAATTTCTTATCAAGTCTTCAGTATTGCCGCACACAGGGCTCAGGATTTCAGTCACAATAGGCAAAAAAAAAACAGATTTCAAATTACTGGAATAACGTCTCTGTTTCAGACCTGTCAACTCTTCATCAATGTGGCCATAGACGCGCCTGCCATCGACTACCATGTGTCTCTGGCCCAGAGTGCTTTGCAGGTGTGCCTGACACACCCTGAGCTGCAGAATGAGTTCTACTGTCAGCTGATCAAGCAGACCAGGAAGAGACAACCACCAGGGCAGCCAGGGCCCCTGCAGGTACAGTCCTTCACCACAAGGGGGCGAATGATGCTATTCTAGTAAGCATACAGTGCATTAATCAGTTTTCCAATGGGAGTTTTTGTAGTGATCAGTGTTCCAGCTACCCCAATTACATATCTCTTTATAAGTGTAATCTATATGAGGAGATTTCTTTGTAAAGAGATACATAAAGAAGAATCTTCATTATGGATTATGGATGTGTGTTGTGTTCTGTCTGTCCTGAATTGGCCTGTGTTTGTTTACAGGGTTGGCAGTTCCTGGCGTTATGTGTGGGGCTATTTATGCCCCAACACCCTTTTCTCTGGCTTCTTAATGTACATCTGAGCAAGCATGGAGACTCCAGGTGACCCCACACATACATACATACACACACACACACACACACACACACACACACACACACACACACACACACACACACACACACACACAGTACACACAAACACACAATAGCTCTACTATGTACACCTCTCCCTGCTGTTGTAATTCTTTCAGGTGGAGATATTGACACAGTCACAGTGCACTGTGTTTCTGTGGCCATGTCTATGCTAGTCACTATCAACTGTCTTATCAGTTCAACTGACTGCGGCCAATATATTCATAGTAAACATCGGTTTGCAGATGAACTGGTTTTATCATGTACATTACCTTGGTTAGCTTCCATTTCAACGCTGAAACAACAACAAAATAAATGTTTTGAGCATTTTTCTTTCACCAAACCACTTCTCATGCTGTTTATGCATTACAGCTATTCAGCTGCTCTCTGTGCAGTCATTGTCTGTGTTTTAAATGTTTTTTTTTTATTTTAAATGTGGGATTCCTTTTCTTATTTCCCTCTGTTAAATGCATTTAAATGCCTTGATGTAAAGAATGCACTAAACAAATAGAAATGCCTTGCCTTGCCTTGCTGTGACTTGCCTGTTAGGAGTGAAAAGAGCCATTTAGATTTCTATGGCTCTGGCTATGAAGTTGCCCAAGGTACAGTGTATGTTATACTCCCAGTGATGCGTAGAGTGCATGTCATCCATCAAAATGGTTAAATAGTTTGACCAGACCTAAATGTTGTTCAGTGCGACGTTCTAAAAACGTGCAACGTTCTAAAACTCCGAAACTGTGATTTGACATGTTAAATCTTTTGCGACTGCTTGCAACAACCGTTTCATCTCGTCACAGATCTTCAGTCTTAATTGAGCTTTAGATAACACATGGAATATTACATTTTTGTATAATGTAAATAATTAAACAGCTCTTTATAATGCTGTACTGTAGAATGTTCTATTCACTTCAATGCTACCAGTGCTAAGTAGAACAGATTGCTGTCAAGCAAAGTGAAACAGAACGTTGCCTTAACCAATCAGCTGATGTGTAAGTTAATGGAATTCTTTGCTTTCCGTTCCTTATGTTATCTTACTCAGCAGGCCTCTTGGTCGGGAGGTATTCCACGATAAAGACCGCCTCGCAGAACGTTATCCCTTACATAAGAAATGGAATGTTAAACTTTTGTATAATGTAAGATAACTAAGGGAATGTTAAAACAGAATCTCTGTGAGAACAGCTAGTCAAACTCTCTTGAAACGGTCTGCAGTCAAACACGTGCTAGCAATTAAGGTGCTATCTAAACTGTGGTGAGACTGAAGATTCTCTCTCTCTCTCTCTCTCTCTCTCTCTCTCTCTCTCTCTCTCTCTCTCTCTCTCTCTCTCTCTCAGGACTGAGGTGGGGAAGTATGCCATCTACTGCCAGCGTTCTCTGGAGCGGACCCAGCAGCGAGGCGAGCGCCAGGCTCGGCCCTCCAGGATGGAGATCCTCTCACTACTGCTCAGGAACCCCTACCACCACTCACTGCCCTTCAGCGTACCTGTGCACTTCCTCAACAACACCTACCAGGTCTCCGATCAGCATGCACACACACACACACACACACACACACACACACACACACATACATACATTTATGCAAGTATATGGAACCAAACACATTTTGTGTATTTGAAAGATGTATAGCTCATAGTAATAATCCATATATTTACTGTATGTACACTAGTCACTCTAGCAGTAGGTAGGGTGTCCTGACGCCAGTCAGACCTCCATGGTCTGTCCTGCACATGCCATAGCACATGCCAGAGATATGGAATGCCTCAGACGTGTCTACAGTACATCCTCTACCCATATCAGGCTAGGGGAGCCCACAGGCCTTTTGGATTGTCATCATTTTTTGCATATGCCACTCAGCACCGGGGGAGAATCTGATGAAGACTTAACTGTCGAAACGTTATCCTGCCATGTGTAACGGAGGCCAGCTAGCACGGCTAGCTCGGTGGTAGTGTGTAAATCCTCATCACCCAATTCCATGGGCGCTTCTAACACGCTGAGTTAGAAGCTCGGGCTTTTAGCTCAGTTGGTTAGAGCATTCCACTCCCACGCCGGGAGTTTGTAGCTTGCGGGGTGGCGGGTTCGAGACCCGTGTGCGGTGCGGACCGCCACCGGCTACACATGGGATAATAAAGACAACAAAAAAGGATTTTTAGTGTGCAGGCTCTTCAATTCACAGTCACTCAGCACCGTCACCATCATATGAGCAAAGGCACCTCTACAGATTGTTTTTTTTTTTTATTTCACATTTTTCCCAGAAGTTGATTGTTTGAATCCTATACTTACAATAAGTCAATAAAAGAAGACAGTTGTTATTGTTTATCATCATGGCTACAGTGAACCACTGAAAAGAAGTACCGGTTACACTTTATTTGAAGGTACCGTCATATGACTGACATGACACTGTCATTAACTATGACATGACGCTGTCATGAATCTGTCATAAACTTTATACACCTGTCATGACTTCAGTCATTAAGTGTCACCTGGTATTTTTCATGGTTAGGGTTAGGGTTGGGGTTAGGGTTAGGGTATGTCAGAAGTCATGACGGGTTTATAAAGTTTATGACTTGACATTCTTGACAACGTCATGTCATAGTTAGTGTCAGTGTCATGGTAGTCTTGTGACTGTACCTTCAAATAAAGTGTTGCCAAAGTACCTTTATCCTCTTTCTGCATGTCTGTGCTGGAAATGGGTGTGTGTTCTGTGTGTTCTGTCATGCTC
>JAODXP020000006.1:9022095-9077095 GCA_027497455.2 Sardinella longiceps | reverse complement strand
CACACACACACACACACACACACACACTTAGTAGGGGGGTTGATACTGTAGGTCAACAAAAGGGAAAATATCCACACAGAACACATGAAGCAGTGGAGTTCAGGATGAAGCCATTACTATTAGAACACACACACACAATATTATATATATGGGCAATTCCACGAAAAAGTAAACCTCACCTTAAAACTTTAAGTCTCACCTACATGGACATACAAATTCTTTCAGAAAACTTCCAATACAAAAAAGTATTGTCTCGATGTAAATATTCAACTGAGCAAGTTTCGAAAGGATATCTGTTTGTTAAAATTTTTACCCTATTCAGCTATAATGTAAGTCTATGGAGGGGCTTATAATGGGCATAAGTGGGTGATAACACACACAAAGCTGCAATGCTATCAGTTATTTTTCATTGTTATATTACAATTTCTCTTGTTACAGGTTAAAATCCACCGTTCACAATTGTTTTGTATCGTTTTGGAGGGTTTTTCCAGACGTCACGTCCATAACGTCACATCCATAACGCCATGTCTCCCAATGAAAACCAACTTTTTTTACATTTACATTTGAAATTAAGTCTTTCTCTGTCTTTACTGAGGTGTCCTGTTTGGTATGAATGTAGTAATATTTACATTTCTCTAGAAATTTCACACACTTCACAGCAAAAACTACGCTCTCTCAAAAGTTTGTCCGTTTTTCGTCACGTCCATAACGCAAATTGAAAGGCTCATATTCTTATGATGCAAATCATGATATTAATTTTTTCTGTTTGCCTGTATTCAGCCATGGAGTTTGCAGAAGAATATGAAAAAAATTGTGAAATACTGCTAGGTTTGCGGAGGTTATCTGGCCTTTTGTTCATCAATAATGCACGAAAATGTCACGTCCATAACGCTGGAATTGCCCATATATATATGGGCAATTCCACGAAAAAGTAAACCTCACCTTAAAAATTTAAGTCTCTCCTACATGGACATACAAATTCTTTCAGAAAACTTCCAATACAAAAAAGTATCGTCTCAATGTAAATATTCAACTGAGCAAGTTTCGAAAGGATATCTGTTTGTTAAAATTTTTACCCTATTCAGCTATAATGTAAGTCTATGGAGGGGCTTATAATGGGCATAAGTGGGTGATAACACACACAAAGCTGCAATGCTATCAGTTATTTTTTATTGTTGTATTACTATTTCTGTCGTTACAGGTTAAAATCCACCGTTCACAATTGTTTTGTATCGTTTTGGAGGGTTTTTCCAGATGTCACATCCATAACGTCACATCCATAACGCCATTTCTTCCAATGAAAACCAACTTTTTTTACATTTACATTTGAAATTAAGTCTTTCTCTGTCTTTACTTAGGTGTCCTGATTGGTATGAATGCAGTAATATTTACATTTCTCTCAAAATTTCACACACTTCACAGCAAAAACTACGCTCTCTCAAAAGTTTGTCCGTTTTTCGTCACGTCCATAACGCAAATTGAATGGCTCATATTCTTATAATGTAAATCATGATATAAATTTTTTGTGTTTGTCTATATTCAGCCATGGAGTTTGCATAAGAATATGAACAAAATTGTGAAATACTGCTAGTTTTGCGGAGGTTATGTGGCAATTTGTTCATCAATAATGCATGAAAATGTCACGTCCATAACGCTGGAATTGCCCATATATATATATATATATATATATATATAATATAATATTATATATATATATATATATATAATCACAGATTTGTCTAGTATCAGTTGCTTCATCTGCTGATGAGGGAGAAGTGTTGTATATAATAAAGCCACAGACATGGACGCCATGTTGTAACCCGCCATCCTGAGACTCAGGATGTAAGTGTAATTTTACATGTTTTTTCCAAATCCCTACAAACATTTGAATTATTACAATGCGTCTGTATCTTTGTGAGTCTGAATGTGTGAATATCTGTTTGTAAAAAAATTGTGTGAAAATAAATGTTGTGTGTGTGTGTGTGTGTTGTTTGTTTGTGTGTGTGTGTGTGTGTGTGTGTGTGTGTGTGTGTGTGTGTGTGTGTGTGTGTGTGTCCTTTGATTGACAGCTGCGGGACCTCACCCTCCTCATCGCTGCCTACACCAACTGTGCCCACCAGCAGAAATCGGCAGCCCACCATCTCTCCGCTCCTGCACTCCTATTGGCCCAGCCTGACCTCAAGAGCCGGGACCTGCGCTCCAAATCCCCGCCTACACCTGCTTGCAGACCCAGCAAAGCCCCTACTCTCTTGTAAGAGCGCCCCCTAGCTAGCACCACCAGAACTGCCTTTAGCATGTTAATGCTCTGGGTTCCGCCTTCACTGAGCTGTAGCTTACCAGTAAAGACTCACTGAAGACAGTTGTGAAAACAGCTCTGCTGAGGCGAGTAATGACACTTAGGAAGATCACATGGTACAAGATATTTTTTTTTCTTTTCTAAACACCTCAAACTTCCAAATGAAGTTGTTACTGTAGCCATTTGAGCCCCTCAAGCCTGCTACTGGTACTGCCATTATTTCAGTCCACACATGGTCCGCTGTCCAGCCAGAAAGGTGATCTATTGTGTGCTTGGGCGGTTCTAAGGTGCTCCCATGCCTTTTTAAGGCTGTGCGGAGGGAACCTATTTTAGCCAGCTTAAAGTATTTATGGGTTTGTTTTGACTTTATGTAGACTTGACTTGTGCCAAAGACTTTCACACACCCACACACACACTCTGCTGGGAGCACACTGCTCAATGAAGGATTTCCCCTCTCTCTCTCTCTCTCTCTCTCTCTCTCTCTCTCTCTCTCTCTCTCTCTCTCTCTCTCTCTCTCTCTCTCTGTCTTTGCGTCACTGCCTCCCTGTATCTTTTTCACTGTCTTGGGTTTCCTTGGTTTCAGTATAGGCCTATATATGTTTACTGGACCAAAATGAAGAGAACCAAATACCAGGGGCTTCAGGGGAGTTTGTTGTCCATGTTGAGTTGACTTTAACTTCATCAGCATGCACCATTAGAAATGAATATACACAGATGAATAAATATAAGTGTGAAATGTAAATTATATGCCTTAATGTAAATGTGTTTTGTTGTTTTCCTCATATAGCGCTTAAAGTTCAAACCACACTGGCTGGGGCGTGAGAGTGCAGTGCAGTGGATGGTCTACAGTGAAGTTGCTAGGGCTCAGGAGAACTGGCCAGCAGTCAGATGGAGATGGACTGTAGGAGATACAGTGCAGTAGGTCTCCACTAATATGAAGGGATAGAGTGTGTGAGAGGGACTAGTTCTGTGTGTGTGTGTGTGTGTGTGTGTGTGTGTGTGTGTGTGTGTGTGTGTGTGTGTGTGGGTTGAGTATGAGTGTGAGTGTGTGTGTGTGTGTGTGTGTGTGTGTGTGTGTGTGTGTGCGTGTGTTTGTACTGTATGTATCTTTCTGTTTATTTTGAGTGGCATTCACATGAAGGAGTGCGTAATGAAAGTGAGCTTCTGAAGGGAAAGACAGAAAGCACGTCAGGAGAGGGTATCATGTCAAGTGTTGTGGGTGCATGTGGTCCTATGAGAAAATGAGATGAATAAGGGCACACATACAAGTACATACATACATACAAGTGTGATAAGATTCAAAGGGACAATAAAGCCATGTTGCTGATAGGGACAGACAGCTGGATTTGCTGCTTTGCTTCACTGATTATTGTACTGTGTGTTTTTGATGACATCGTCAGTGCAATCCACAGCTTTTTTCCTAAATAAACATAATATATGGATGGCATGGAAGTATGGAAGGGATACCAGGAAGTGAAATGAGTTTCATGGGAAGATCGTAGAGTGACTAATGTGACCAGACATTTCCCTAAAAAGATGAGACCTTAGAAACGTTTCTTTTGAAAACAGAAGACATTCCTTATGGCGTTAATATCATTAAAATAAGGAAGGTTTAATTTCAAAAAATGGTACCAAAGTAGGTGTTGTATTTGACCAGGATATAGACCACCAAAATCAGGTACTGTCCCCTGATAAAAAGAAAATTGGTTTGGTCTGGACCCTACCGTAGAGATTACACAATACTTTCAGGTGTACCGGTAAATGAGAGACGGATGGGTCAAAGAAGAGTTCAGAGTAACGGTACGTCAATTACAAAATGGTGATGATGTTCTTTGGTATATGAAATGGTATATAATATGAGGTGGTTATGTGTGAGGTTAGGACTGTCTATTGAGAATAATGCAAGTAGATGACAACCAAACTGGAAGATGTTGAAGTCCAGCTGAAGTCCAGCTGCCTATGCTTCACAGCTGTGAGTTTTTTCATGAAATCTATAGAGTCTGGGATTTTCACAAATGTATCCTTAAATATTTGAATAAACAACTTTGAAAAGACAATTGTGAAGTGTGTGTGTGTGTGTGTGTGTGTGTGTGTGTGTGTGTGTGTGTGTGTGTGTGTGTGTGTGTGTGTGTGTGTGTGTGTGTGTGTGTGTGTGTGTGTTATGGGTGTTTTGAGTGCTGACTGAATCACTTAGTCTCGTGCTGTCATTCTGAGGAGGCTTATGACTCATACAGGTTGACTTTAGCTCCTACACTCACAGTGGTGAAACCAGTCACGGTGAAACCGTGTGTCACTTGTTTGTAAACACAACAGAGACCATCTTTTGTCCTCCTGGCCGGCATATGTGACTGAAAATGATCATACCAGATCTCTCTCTCTCTCTCTCTCTCTCTCTCTCTCTCTCTCTCTCTCTCTCTCTCTCTCTCTCTATTTATCATTTTCTCTGTCTGCTGAATGCATCTCTCTCTCATACACACACACTAATGCCAATTAAGCTCAATTCAATCTTTCTTACAGACTCACAGCAGGGTCAATAGCACGAAAGTAAATAAAGTAAATCGTATGAAGTTAATATTGTATGCATTCCAGTTCCACATATGAATAGCCTATCTCCGTATCCATTGTCTAGCCCATAACTGGGCAAACTAAGGCCCGGGGGCCAGATGCGGCCCGCGGAGCTATTTCATGCGGCCCATGGAGCCTTCCCAAAATAAAATTATTTCTCATTTAGTCATGCTGACTTAGATTATAGGCCTGATTTATCAAATGTGTTGTATTCATGAAATGCATATTCCACCCTTTTAAACCTGCATATTAACATATCCTCTGATGAAAGAGGGGCTACTGGGTTGAGACTTGCCAATTTACCGGCATCAATTGGCCTGTTTATTCTAAAATCCAATGTGGCCCCTTGCCAAAATAATTGCCCACCCCTGGTCTAGCCTTATATGTACTGTTTGATTGTTTACATATACAGTGCCATCTATCATACTGTATATTAGGGCTACCATAGTCTTTATCAGCCACTCCTTAAATCAGCTCTATGGAAATAACTCTGACTCACAAATAAAAGACCTTGCTGGACCAGTTCAATGCTGACCAAGTCTGTTTACGGTAAAGAATACGGACAACAACTGGTCTTATTTGTGAAAAGTTTCACATACTTTGGAGTGTTATGAGTGGGGAAGATCCCTTATTTGTGTTTGGTCAAGTATGACGTAACATGACACGTGATACTTCTGTGATTCTCACAGTAAGAAAGTCATGAGCAGGAAAGTCTCTATGAAACTGTGTTGGCTCAAGGCTCCTCCCACATGCCCCTTCCAGTCTGTCTCATTGGTTCCTTTGTGTGCAAATTTCCGGGGATCACTATGGAAACTGCCAGAACCTTACCTCAGGTTCCCAGAAGCCAGGTGTCATTGGGGGGAGGGGCATTCTGAAGACACCCAAAACATGTCTGAGCTAGCAGCACTCTGCTAACAATAGTCCAAACAGGAGGGTGTGGCAGGGGGAAGAGAAGAGAAGAGAAAGGTGGAATAGTAAATAGTGTTTGGGGTGGAAGAGGGGGTGATGAGGAGGTGTGTGTGTGTGTGTGTGTGTGTGTGTGTGTGTGTGTGTGTGTGTGTGTGCTGACTCACTCACTCACTGAAGGCATCAACTGGCCTTCATGAAAGTCCTTTCCACTTGTGAGCATAATACCAAACCTGTTGCCAAACAAGCCACCATAGTTCCTCCACTTACTGAAATAGCACATTACTCACAAAACCAACAGAGCAATGGGGAAAGCAACATCTCCTTTTCTCAACCAGTGTCACAAAGTGAAGTAGAGATTTATAAAAATGGGCGCTGGCATTGATATTCTTCTGTTTTGCTCTGTGACCTCAACCTTGGTACACAAAGCCTCCTCTCTCTCTCTCTCTCTCTCTCTCTCTCTCTCTCTCTCTCTCTCTCTCTCAGGTGTCACCTTCAGGGTGGCTAATGAAAAGGTTGAAAGGCAGGAAGTCGTCAGACTGGTTTGGCCTGTTGGCTATCTGAGCTCAATCGCTTCGTTAGGTGGTGCTTTAGACCTCTGGGTTGTGTTTGTCTACTTTTAAAGGGACACTATTCAGTTATTGCTGTAAAACAAGCGAACTAGCTACATAAAAGGCATACCAATCATTCAAAACATTTTCTGAGTCTTATTGACACTCCTAGATGGCTGTTGGGAATAAAATAAAGCATTCAACCACCCTGAATATACAGTATGTCATACAAATTAATTTAGCGATGGTACTTTCAAAAGAATTTGTCTTGACATACAGTAAAAAGATACCAAAATTGACAAAATTGCATAGTATTCCTTTAAGCAAGCTAGGTCCCTTTGAGCACTCTCAGGAGAGTTTTTGTTTTCCCATTATATTTCTCCTTCTCTCTCTCTCTCTCCCCTCCTTCTCTCTCTCTCTCTCTCTCTCTCTCTCTCTCTCTCTCTCTCTCTCTCTCTCTGATGTACACACACCGATACACACAAACTTCTCTGTAAGGTGAATAGGCCTAATCAGAAATTCAGAGGAAGCAAAACTCCTGTTTGAATATGATCAATGTTTTGCATATGGGACAAGAAGCAACAGCTCTGACATAAGTAGTGTTTTGCATGCATTAGATGCAGCAACCGTCTGCGAGTTTCAGGAAGTATCTTGTGACATTAATGTTTAGCTACATTCAGGTCAGTTAATATCAAAACCCAAGCAAATTCTCAACTCTGAGCAACCTGTCGGAGAGCTCAGCCCCTTGGCACTGAACACAGCACTGAAAAAAATGCAGAGGTTTACCACAGCGTCAACCACGCGCTTTTGCAAGTAAGCGTGAGGCATAACTACTTTATGAGGCATGAGTATTACATCAAACACCAAAGATGGCTGTGTAAATAGCACGCAACATCTGGATGGACAAGGATTGTTTTGGTTTGCGACTATAGTGTACAATAAAGTCTTTGTATATCTTTGTTGGCCACCACATTATCACTTAAAACAAATAATCTGTCAATTTAGGTGCCATAAAGCCTGATAACAAAACTTATATTGCCCTCATTCATTCAAGTGTTGTATTGCTTATACTGATTTATAGACCCATCATAAACAGGTGATGAGCCACTGAAAATAATCTGTGTAGTAGAAAAGCACAATGCCTTTTGCCTGGAGTTTTGTTTCTGGTGGAATGTAATACACACACACACACATAAACACACACGACTGATTTACTGAGTAGCACACACAATCTGCATGCAAATCTAAAACCACACACACACAACATGTCTGTCATGTCTGCCACTCCCCTCCCCCTCTCACTGAAACCTGGGTGGTAATTTTCCATCACAAAATGGCTCTCACCCTACTGGCTCTACCTACTCTTCAGTATTGCAGTACATAGAAGCAAGCCAAACACCTTCTCACAGGTGTTAGATTGGGATTGACTATTCATTGAGGAATTACCTTGTACAGTACCTGTGGAGTTGTGTGATCATTTCACATAGTGGTGAAGCCCATCACACACTGCACAGGTGCAAAGGAGACACAGTACTGCCAGTAGCCGTACAGACTGAACTATTAATAGTGCCATTTTTTTTTTTTAATTATATCTATGCAGATAATCAGCCACTTCTTCTCAGGGCACATAAGTAGAAATGAGAAGTTGTGGGTGAAGTCCAAAAGTCAAGCCGACAGAGGGGAACTTGCTTGAACAATTTCCCCACCTTCAAAGCTAAAGAATAACCTGTAGATGTTTACTGATGTATACTGAGGTGATCCCTGAGCAAGTTTTTGATTGCAGAAAATGCCACATACCAAATATTACACCCAATTTTATTTTAAAAAGATCTACATTTCAAAACTTTGATGCCATAATTCAATAAGATAAAACATATCAACTTTGACTTTTTTCAAAATGAAGGCAGTGACAAAATAGGATCCACAGCACACAAAATGTCGACAAATACCATTTATTAAAAAAAGAAAAATACACACAAACACGCTGTACATCACATATTTTTAAAATCTGTCCCCTGAAAAAACATCATAATATTAAAAGTGAACAATTTTTTTAAATCTACAAAAGGCGAGTCATTTGAGGTGTACATTTCGGAGCAGTAGTTCTGCAAACAGTTGGCACTGTGGCCAAAATGGGGTAAAAAGAGAAACTGGACTTCATTGGAGGACGTGTGGATCATTCAATAGTACCAAGCACTGGAGCTCAACATGCCACTAAACGCGACTTAAATCAAACCAGGTATTCAACCATAAATGAGGTGAATCATTTAGATTGTCAGTTAGACTTTCCTGTGCATCATTTTACAGAAATTAACAGCCACTATTTACATCAGATGAACATAAAAGTTGTGGCTTCATATCAAAATGAGATACAAAACTGAGTGAATGGGCAGTCCAAATTCACTCAGAAGCTTGGAGTACTTTGTAACCCATTGTAACAGGCACTGAAGGTTGGATCCCCGACGTTTTAAAACAGACAACTTATGTAACGATACAATATACTACACTTCCATGTGATGGAATCTCCCGTACATTTCCAGAGCCCTGTAGACTTGGCTGAGTCCCGCAGGCATCTATTTACATGTTGTCCATCTCCCTGCCCTGAAATGAGAGAAAATACACATTCCCATCAGAGAGATACTTCAGAAAGATTGAACTTAACAACAACAAACAACGGACTGGGCTACTGCTCAAATGTGGCCCAGAAATAATTTGAGTGTGAGTGCGGGGAAAAATAAAAATAAAAAAAGTGTGGGCTTACCTGGGCTTTGCTGTATCTCTGCTGTTCTCGCCTCCTCATAAGGAACTAAAAAGGAAAGTACAGAGGAAGACAGTTAGATCATCAGGCACATATACAACAAATAATCTGATGAGTCAAAGAACTGAACATTCCTACACTACAGGAAGTACTTTTTTTCCCATTTTTAATATGCAACTTCCTCATGATGGATTTCTCCATGTTGTTGTGAAGTTAAATGGGTACACACACACACACACACACACACACACACACACTTACCAGGACTAGAAGGCCTGCAACCACAGCCACGATGACCACCACGATGACGGCAATGACGCCCCCAGTCAGGTGCTTCATGGAGAACTCGGGTCCCTTCTCATCCACATAGTAGATGACAATCTTCTCCATCTCCATCTTCTGTCCTGCCACCATGGGCTGGAACTTGTCCTGGTTGTTGAACTGGGGCAGCTCCTTGATCTGAGGGCAAGAGGGAGCATAGCCACACCATCAGTGTTTGGAAAGAGACACGAGTTCTTAAGATCTCTACAGCCTCCCATACCAGACATACTGACCATCAGTCTACACACATACTGGCCCTCTTTATCAAATGCTTGGGGAAACCAGCGTAAGTTTGTGCAGTCATCATACGACAACATTCACATGAGATTTATGAAGTCTTTGTACGACTCTCATATCAGAGAGTAAAGAAAGAACTGGTAGTGGTAAATGCAGCGGTGGAAACCAGCGCAATTTAAATGTACACTTGTATCAGTGCTAAATTATTTCATCACAAAACCCCACAACATTTTCCCATGGAGTAAAAGCTTACACGACTCATAGATCATATAGATTCTACAATAGATGCACACATATAATAGTCACCATTCCAAAACAAACCTACTAGTGAACAGATTGATATTTTATTTACAGACAAAGAATGTACTTACGTCTTTCTCCATGTACCAGCCAACATTGGTAAGGTCATCCTTGCGGTTGCCCTTCTCCTTACTGACGTCCATAACAATCATACGGCCCTCTGGATCATACTGTAAACACCAACGAAGAAAAAGGCAAGTAAGAAAAACATGAACAGTCTTTTTTTTTTAGGAACCAACTCCAATATACTTTGCTTTGAGAATCACAAATCTCACGGAGAGGGACATACCTGCACCTCCTTCACAAACTTCTTGTCCAACTTGTAGCGGGCAAGCATAGCATTTTCCATTCCACTGAACCAGCACCATAGGAAAAAAGAAAGTCATTTTCAGTCAGTGAAATCAAAAAAATCTTGGTGACTGGAGAACTTTACAGTAATGACGTTTATGTGCAAAACTACTCAAAATACTGAACCGATTTTGATCATTTCCAGACAATGTGAGTATTAGGACTAGGGAACTTTTTAAATGTTGCTGGTGATCTGGAGCACCCATCTGGATTTTGTATTATATCAGGTACCCAATTGCCTTGATTTAATTTTGAATACTTACGTTTTCACATCTTCCAACTTGACGTCCTTATCCAGAGGCTTGTGAACCATCTGCATACGCAACCAGCTGTAGGGAGACCAATGCATATTATTACACATCTTTTAAAAAATAATAGTAATAATAAAATAAAACTACAAGAACTGCTACCCTAATTAGCATAGTCACATATCTCGTATACAGTATAGTTTTCAAATAATGTACATAGAATGTGGTACATGTTTAAAATGAAAACTATTTTGCAAATGTATTGAAGTTACCAAATATTAGGCAGGCATTTACAAAACCTTTGGCCTAAGAGGCTATGCTCTGAAAATATCAATATACATCTCTGAATGCAGTCATCCAGGTGCTTTTGGGACTCAGACACCTAATTAGTTTCAGTTAGCCAATTAGAAATCATTGCCTCTGTAGTTAGCCTAGTACATCACCACATAGCATGTTTTGTTCAAGACACTTACTAAGTCTCCACCACCTCTTCGCACTTGATGTTCTTGTCGCCCTTGTCGGTTCTGCGCACGCCGGCACTGTTCACACACCAGCACTCCTCAGTGCCGTTGCACTGCTTGGCTTTGAACTTGCCATCGGCCTCGCAGTCTGGGTCGTAAACGCCGTCGTTGTCCACAAAGGCATCCTCTGTGGGCTTGCCGCCAATGGTACGCGTGTCCTTACCCATCCTAGCCCTCTGCATCTGGGCCTTCATCAGGAAACACTTGGGGAGCACTAAAAGAGGAATGGAAAGTGAATTTAAGGGTCTCAATTTTTCCCCCCTTTTTTTTTTTAGTTTGGTGGGGGATCTTTTCAGTAAGGCTTTGGAAGACAAGGTAGTGCCTTACAACCATGTAAGTGTGTGTGTGTGTGTGTGGTGTGTCGGGGGGGCGGGGGATGATTACAGTACTTACATTTTGTGCAATCCACAACTTGCTTGACAGCATCCTTAAACAGGAGAGTACACTGGCAGGGCGTACCATCACAAGTAGCCCACTTAGAGTTTGCACAGGTACCTGTAATAACACAAATATCTGTTCAATCCTCTCATCAATCATACACACAAGTTGCTGACAGGAACCAAACAGAAAGACCACTTCAAGTGGGGAAAGAAAATGGGTGAAGGGGGCGGGGGGAATGCGTAAAGGGCGTTGTTCACACAGTGACGCAAAGTAGCCAGCGAGCGCACCTGGGCGACATAGCAGGGGAGAAGGAAGGGGAATGCTATGCGACATTCATACCAGACAATAGAGCATTTGTGAAGTAACGTTAGCACTCCCTGCACCTGTTAATCGTTCTCGGCCATGTTTTATCTTTCAATTTTCCGGGTGATTTTTGAAATGCCAGTGAAAACCTTCTACGTAACAGTATCTTTGGATTAAAACAGTAATATAGTAAAATAGGGAGTCAAATATATTAATAAAATAGAGTACACTAGGCTTAATTTAGCCAATTTTTAATTTTTGAACAATGCCAGTGCTACCCGGCAGTATAAGGAAATCTAATGATATGACATCACATCCATCACAGTTGGTCGAAAATATAATGTTATTGTGGAAAGAACTGTGGGAAACTTTGAAACACTTACATTGTGAATAGGCTCCCACGGCGAATGACACCACAACGAATGCTAGAAGTAGTCTCATCTTCGTAAATTTCTGTAAATCAGCAGTGAACACAGATAAAAAAAAAAGTTAGTCTAAGACCAAACCCTGTTTCGAACAAAGCAAACTGATGGCGCTGTATCCTTCTTCCTCAAGGCGCGGTCTTCTCAATTAACTGAAGTTACAATCCAAATGTCTTGATAATGAAATACAAATTTTGAAGGACTGCAGAAGAATATAAACAATCCAAGAGAGTGTGTTAATCCACGAATTTACCGGAGTGTCTGAAAACGTTAGTTACCTTTGTCAGTAAAAACACCACTTGTCAGGTCCGCACACTTGTGAAGACTGATACCAACTGAGCTTCGTTTATGAATAGTCTACCTGCAGTTTCGACGTGATGACGTTGGCCAAAATGAAGGGAGGTGTGGCGTTACCTCAGGCGCACCTTATTTCCGCCTGTACCCATATTTAGGACAGTGCTTTTCCAGTGAGAAATCTTTAAATGATCAGGTAAATATGGTTTCATTTCTGCAACAGTTATTCAACCTTATAAGGAACCTAAACGATTATTTGAAAGTAGCCTAATTACAACTGCACTTAAACATGACCATGTGATAACTGTTGGGAGTCTAAACGTGATCATCTAAGCATGTTTTGTTTCAACATAAGCATTGTGGTATGTGAACAAAAACTCGTAGGACAAGTTACGACAGAAACCAGCCAAATGAGGCCGATGTGTTCATTGGTTAGACATGCATGGTCTGGTGTCTGTTTTGCCCCCGTCCCCTCCCCGTGAGAAAGATTGGTCTAATACCATTTTACATAATCTACAGTAGGCTATTTCAGACAGGCTTTTATCTCACAAAGATACCCCCACCCCCCTCCAAATAACACACACACACACACACACACACACACACACACACGCAATGTAAATGTAATAGAAATAGTTACACTACTATTACATTTTTGATGGGGTAACACATAAAATTTCCAAAGTAACTTCCGAAGCTGTGTCGTGTGTGTGTGTGTGTGTGTGTGTGTGTGTGTGTGTGTGTGTGTGTGTGAGCCTATTCTTCTGTTAGGTATGAAGAGAGAGATCGTAAATAGAGCCTCCTTCGCCCATATTAGTATTACAAACATTAGGGATAATGGCTGCCGAAGTGTCCCAATGTAAGGGAATTATGGACAAGGTGCAAAAGTGGTGTTTTCCTCAGACAAATAATAAGCCATGAAAGTATCGTTTGCTAAGCTTCCAGTTACTCAGATGAAGCATTGCTACACTAAACCTAGGCCTACCTGAAGACAAAATGTAGCAAAATGTGTCAATGTGCAAATACATGGTAGAAGTAGTTTACAACATACAGAGATGCTTTATGATATACAAACCCAAATGTAAACTGTAAATGGGCAATTCCACGAAAAAGTAAACCTCACCTTAAAACTTTAAGTCTCACCTACATATGGACATACAAATTCTTTCAGAAAACTTCCAATACAAAAAAGTATTGTCTCGATGTAAATATTCAACTGAGCAAGTTTCGAAAGGATATCTGTTTGTTAAAATTTTTACCCTATTCAGCTATAATGTAAGTCTATGGAGGGGCTTATAATGGGCATAAGTGGGTGATAACACACACAAAGCTGCAATGCTATCAGTTATTTTTCATTGTTATATTACTATTTCTCTTGTTACAGGTTAAAATTCACCGTTCACAATTGTTTTGTATCGTTTTGGAGGGTTTTTCCAGACGTCACGTCCATAACGTCACATCCATAACGCCATGTCTCCCAATGAAACTTTTTTTACATTTACATTTGAAATTAAGTCTTTCTCTGTCTTTACTGAGGTGTCCTGTTTGGTATGAATGTAGTAATATTTACATTTCTCTAGAAATTTCACACACTTCACAGCAAAAACTACGCTCTCTCAAAAGTTTGTCCGTTTTTCGTCACGTCCATAACGCAAATTGAAAGGCTCATATTCTTATGATGCAAATCATGATATTAATTTTTTCTGTTTGCCTGTATTCAGCCATGGAGTTTGCAGAAGAATATGAAAAAAAATTGTGAAATACTGCTAGGTTTGCGGAGGTTATCTGGCCTTTTGTTCATCAGTAATGCACGAAAATGTCACGTCCATAACGCTGGAATTGCCCAAATATAAAAATGAATGCTATAATTCATATCATACAATTCATATCATATACATGTCATATAATTCAGATCATACAATAAAGATATTTGTTTGGTAAAAGTCTAAGGAAAACATACATGTATTGAAACTACATTTGTTCATTGTGTTGGGATGGTGTCAATTAAAGGCAGGAAAAGTTTTAAAAGATTGACTCTAAAACTAAGGAGAACACTTCACACAATAAATTCCATTAAAGAACTAGAAGCACTCAGAGAGTGCAAACCACCACTTGGCCTTTTCCAACAACTCCACAACATTTCATCAAAAACCATTCTTAACTTTTTGACTAATACTGCTGACAAACAGACAGACAAACAGACAAAGCGGAGGTAATAATTTCATCTACTGTATACATGTAATATATGAGTGATAATGCCTCAACATCTTGAATTCTGAGAGACTATTATCAGAAAATAATACTGTTATTGCCATTTTATCAGGATTACGATATATCAGATTATCACTCATACAAATAAAATATTCTTTTTTGATTGGCTGACATGCTATTCATTATTCACCAATAGCAGGACAGCTATGAAGTAAATTCTGGTATGAAAAAAAAAAACGAACCACAATTTCATGTTTTTAACCGCTTATTTTCGCATCTCTCCCTGATTGGTGCACTGTTCAGAGGTTTTCAACTGGTTCAGTCCCAGGGACCACCATTCTGACTAAGAAGTCATCAACCGTCGGGGGGTGGCGCAGGGTTGTTATAAACAGAGACCACCTGCAATGTCGTCACAGACCACCCGTGGGCCGCGGACAACTTGTTGAAAATCCATGGTCTAGTAGTTGATGTAACTTTGCGACTTGCATGATCAGCATCTTTTTGTCAAACCGTCAAACTCGATCGTACAATTTCAGAGGGTAATTTGGCTGGCAAACAGGGTAATAGGCTATATTTTGCCACAAATTTATACGCCTGAGTTTCATCCGGGTGATAAGCGGAATAACAACCTTGTCCTGAAATATAATAGGGGAATAATGGAACGCCACTCCATTAAAAGCCTTGATTACAGTAGCTGCTATGTATGAATAGCTACTTGAGATATACTTGTATTGTGTCCTTATAACAAACCATATGAGGTCTCTCTCAATAAGGGGATCGTCATACTTTGTTTTATGCTCTCGTTCTTTCTTCTCTCTGAAAAGGCCACAGCATTCCCAGGGGGAGATGCTCTCGTTACTGGGGACAGTGTTCCGCACAATGTCAGGAGAGAAAGGAGACTGGGCGTAGGCCTAGGTGCTCCCAAACAGTTTAAGATGTCAGGGTGTGTATGTCCCAGAGGAGTGTGTGTGTGTGTGTGTGTGTGTGTGTGTGTGTGTGTGTGTGTGTGTGTCTGAGAGAGAGAGAGAGAGAGAGAGAGAGAGAGAGAGAGAGAGAGAGAGAGAGAGAGACTGTGTGATTGGATGAGAAAGAAAGAGAGAGACATTGCATGATTGGGTGAGCAAATGAGAGTGAGAGGGTGACAGAGGGACACTCGGACAGGAATATCTGAGACACTAGGGAACTGCAGTGAGGGAGCCGAGACGAGAGTGGAGATCAGACTCGTCCATCTGCCCAAATGACCGGCTCTTGAACTCCATGCCACTGGACCAGCATGCGGTAAGTGTGTGTGTGTGTGTGTGTGTGTGTGTGTGTGTGTGTGTGTGTGTGTGTGGTGTGTAGTGTTGGGGTGAGGAAGGGGGGTTTACAACAAATGTGTATGTATGAACTGTATTTAACTCTCTCAACATGTGCAATCAGTATACAGAGTTTAACCACACATACTAATGTTGAAATGTAAAAGTAAAGATAAAGTTAATTAGCAGCAAAGCCGGCAAAACAAAGCAACTCGCAAATTGGGTTAGGGAATCAAAGGTGCTTGTGTATTGAAATATGTTTCCCTTCATAGAAAAATAGATATCTGCCTAGTAGTATTTCTGACAAGTTTGTGGTTTTGTGCGAGTTTCTGACAGGTGGAAAGCAGAGAATCATTGATTCTGCGCTGTAATGCATGATTTCTCATATGTGTGTGTGTGTGTGTGTGTGTGTGTGTGTGTGTGTGCGTGTGTGTTGGAGAATAGGAGAGCTCATTTAGAAGTTTTAATTGGTTTGTCATTCGCCTCTTTCACCCAAGGGGACACTATCCTCCATACCACACCCAGAAGTCCATAGAAATCCTTACAGTTAGTACAGTAATCTCTACCCTTAGGCTGGAGGAAGATGTAACCGTATATCAGGGATTACTGATATTATTTGTCCTTTTCACACGTTAACACTCACAGGAGTCTGACTCATTACTTTACCTACAGTAGGCATAGAATAGGCCTAAAATCAAAGATGGTGGTATGGTGGTATCCTACCAGAAATCATAAAATAACCATTTCAATAACATTAGGCATTCTGTGTGTGAATACTCACAGGGGCTCACAGGATCACTCAGTTTAGGTAGCAAAGATTTTTTTCTCTCCAGTTCAAACCAGCTTTATCCAGTTCCAAGGTGGTTCCCATCAGTTAGAGTCTATGCATCCATCCTATGAAGCTACTTACTCAAGTAGACAGTCTACCTGATCTGCTCTATGCTATAGGCCTAGCAAATAGGCTAAGTGAACAAAGCACCCGTGCCCCTTTCCCTCTCAGCTGTGAATAGAATTGGGTTAGAGAGAAAACCTATTCCTGTAACTAATACTTGCAGTCAGGAATCCACCTTCATGCGCTTCCAGAGGCTAGCATCTCTGTTTTGACTAATGCCACACAAATGGCCTCAAAAACCCCCCACACAAAAGGATGTCACCCTTTGTTCTGTATTTATGAAACTAGATCTCAGCAACTGTGCTTTCTTAACACCAAGGACATGTAACAGAGAAATTTTATGACATTTATACTCTAAATCCCATATAGTTTTACATTGTCTAGAAACAAAACTAAATCATGAGTTTCACTTAATCAAAAACTTGAGTAGGCCTACATGTGAGTATATGAGTACATGAATTTGTATTTAAACTCTTTAAGCAAAAAAAAAAACATCCATTCTTGGCACATGAAGAAATTAATAAATTAATATTTTTCTGTCTTTACTTGCAGGGCTTCTCTGCTCTCTCTGGTGTATGTATGTGCATTCCTACATTACACCCATGCAGGTAAGATATACGATCTCTTATGATATAGACTATCATCTCGAATTCATCAGGGGATGGATAAAGTACTATCTGATGTGTGTGTGTATGTGTGGTTGGTGTATACATATAAATCATGTTTTTTATTGAAACTTTTTATTCTATTGTACCTCATTTTTGTTCTGTGTTGGTGTTTGTTTCCTCTGCTTCCAGTGGCTGACCCGAGTAATTGCGCTGCAGTGGGAAGAGTGTGTGACTCCAATGCTGACTGCATGAAGACCCGTGACAATGACTTTGTCTGCGTGTGCCACATGGGCTACAATGGTGACGGCCTGCAGTGCACGGACATAGACGAGTGTGCCACGGGTCTGCATGGGTGCCACCGCAAAGCCCAGTGCAACAACACCCTTGGGAGCTACAGCTGCACGTGTGTGAAGGGCTACTCGGGCGACGGCCTCACCTGCGCGGACATCAACGAATGTCGGCGTGACAACGGCGGCTGCCACGCCAACGCCGCCTGCGTCAACACGGATGGCGGCCGCACGTGTACGTGCAAGGAGGGCTTCAAGGGCAACGGTTTCACCTGTCAGGACGAAGACGAGTGCACCAAGCGCGGGATCTGCCACTGGAACGCCACCTGTACCAACAACCCAGGATCTTATGTATGCACCTGTAACACTGGCTACAAGGGCAATGGCAACTACCTGTGCCTGGATGTGGATGAATGCTCCGAGACCCCAGGGGTGTGTTCAGCCTCCCTTGGGTACAAAGGCTGCAGGAACCTGCCAGGCACCTACCGCTGCACCTGCAGCATTGGCTACCAGAGTAATGGACAGACCTGTGCGGACATCGACGAGTGCGCCAACAATATTTGTAGCTTGTATGCCTCTTGCGTCAACAGCCCAGGGTCGTACACCTGCACGTGCAACAATGGCTACCTGGGCAATGGGCTCACCTGTGTGGATATTAATGAATGTGCCGAGGACAACGTGTGTGACCAGAATGCGGAATGCATCAATGTGTTGGGCAGCTACGAGTGCTCGTGTCTGTCTGGCTTTCTTGGGGACGGGGTGCAGTGTGTGGACATTAACGAATGCGCAGAGAGCGCCGAAGCTCTGTGTCCGACCACGGCCGCCTGCGTGAACACGCCGGGCTCGTACTACTGCGACTGTGGTCGGGGCTACACGTTCAACAGCTCGCAGTGTATCGACCTCGACGAGTGTGCAGCCGGGCAGTGCAGCCCGTTCGCCTCTTGCCAGAACTTTCCAGGATCTTTTACCTGCAAGTGTCTTCAGGGCTTCGAGGGAGACGGGATCTCATGCTCAGATATCGATGAATGCTCCTTGTCTCAAAGGTGCCACCCTGACGCTGAGTGCATCAACCTCCCGGGGACGTTCAACTGCAGTTGCTTGCTGGGATACTCTGGGGATGGGGTGAGCAAGTGCTCGGACATCGACGAGTGTCTGGTGGAGAATGGAGGTTGTGGATACAGGGCCACCTGTGAGAACAACAAAGGTTCCTTCCGCTGCTTCTGCCCCTCCGGGTTCACGCTGATCAACGGGACCACGTGCCAGGATGTAGACGAATGCCAGGATCTGGGCAACCCTTGTGGCGTCAATGAACAGTGTCTCAACAACGAGGGTTCCTACCAATGCCCGTGCCAAGTTGGCTTTGCTCGTGGGGCCCAGGGCACCGTCTGCTCAGACATCGACGAATGCCGGGAGGCAAACCCGTGTCACGCCGATGCCACCTGCTTAAACACGTTTGGTTCAGTGAAGTGTACCTGCAAGCGAGGGTTCACGGGCAATGGCACCAATTGCGAGGATGAGAATGAATGTGAGGTGGGCGATATCTGCGATGCCAGGGCCTTGTGTGAGAACTCCCGAGGTTCCTTCTCATGCCGCTGCCAGGACGGCTTCGACGGAGACGGCTTCACGTGTGAGGACATCGATGAGTGTGCCCTCTCGAACGCCACCTGTCCCTCAGGCTCGGTGTGCATCAACTCCCCTGGAGCGTCTGTCTGCTCATGCCGCAATGGCACAGTGATGGCACTAGGGGGCGTCTGTGTGGAGCCCAGCTCATCGTGTGACCCACCATGCCACCCTTATGGCCTGTGCCATCCGTCACCCGCTGGGTTCCAGTGCGTGTGTGACGTCGGGTTCACGGGCGATGGCAGCGTCTGCTTTGATATCGATGAGTGCCAGAGGGATGACGTTTGTCCACGGAATGAGACCAAATGCATGAATAGCCCCGGCTCTTACGACTGCGTATGCAGAGACGGCTTCACACAGAATGGGACCGATTGTGTTGGTATGTTTGATTGGCATTAGAGCCTTCGCACACTGGTTTGGACAAAATGCGGAGCACTGCACTTGCAAAATTCTATTCTTTTCTTTTCAACACAACCCCACACACCAGCACCAAACTCTGCCGTCACTGCCTGTCGATGAAACAAACAATATTATGGAAATTCGAAAGTGCTCCGCAACGCTGTCGGAACTGGTGTGCGGAGACCCTCAGTCCTCTGCCGCTATACATACCGGTTTAAGGGAATAGTCCATATAGCATTTTGGTCTCAGTGCATGCGTTGTCCTAGTCTGGCAACCCCAGTTTTACCTTTAGCTTAGCATAGACACTGGAAAGTAAAGTTGCTAAAGAATTGCTATCTGGCAACTTTGCATAAAGCTAAAAAATAGGGAAAATTGGTGATGCCATACTAGGAAAACACAAGCACTGAGACCAAAATGCTTTTACCCACATATGTAACTCAGAGTAAGGAGGTGAATAACCAATTTTCATAAAGAGGTGGACTATTCCTTTAACATAATCATATGAATATATAGGAATGAAGACAAATTCAATGTCAAACACATTAGACATCATTTTAAATCCAGGTTAGTTCATTCAGTCATTCATTGATTATTTGTTAAATGAATATGACTTACAGTATCTTAACTCCATCTATTGTGTCGTGTGTTCTCTCCCAGATGTTGATGAGTGTGCCGTAGGAGGGGATCAGTGCAGTGATTTCGCTGAGTGTGTGAATACCGTCGGGAGTCACCTGTGCATCTGTCTGCATGGTTTTGAGGGAGATGGATACAACTGCACAGGTTAGTCCACACCTTATTGGTTTTGAACTAGTACTTCATGTATGAGCAAGTGAAGTGTGTGTGTGTGTGTGTGTGTGTGTGTGTGTGTGTGTGTGTGTGTGTGTGTGTCTGGAATTGTATTCCAGGTGGTTGGGGGGCCACTGCTTGTTCACAGGGCCCAGAATTTGGTGCTTCAGCCCTGCATGTGTGTGTGTGTGTGTGTGTGTGTGTGTGTGTGTGTGTGTGTGTGTGTGTGTGTGTGTGTGATCCTCTTTCTAGTCTCTTTTTTAGAAGCTCACTGTGGGGAGCCTGTTTCCTTGACACTCTCCCCTTTTGGATGACTTGTAGACATTGATGAGTGCCAAAGTCAAAATGGAGGATGCCACCCCAACGGCAGCTGCACAAACACGCCAGGATCCTTCCAGTGTGCCTGCCCGCTCGGCATGACTGGGGACGGTTTCGAGTGCCAGGATGTGGACGAATGCGCCACCAATGCCACCCTCCCACACAACTGCAGCCATCTTGCCCAGTGCCAAAACACAGAGGGGTCTTATAGCTGCCTGTGCCAAGGCGGGTACACGGGGGACGGGCGAACTTGTGACGACATCGACGAGTGTCTGCAGCCCTCTGCCTGTGAGGGGAACATGACCTGTCACAACACACCTGGCGCATACACCTGCACCTGCGTCGTCGGGTTGATCTACAACTCGGGCACTTGTGTGAGCGCAGAGGATTGTCTGAACGCCAGCACAGTGTGCCACACACACGCAGAGTGTGTGAGCATGTTGAGCTCCAACTACTGCAGGTGCGCGGACGGATTCGCCGGGACCGGGATGGAATGTCGGGATGTGGATGAGTGCAGTCGCATGCAGGACGAAGAAGAGGAGCGGCCGTGTCCGGAATTTTCCTTCTGCTTCAATGAGATGGGGTCATTCCACTGCCACTGCTGGGAAGGTTATAACGAAACCGGAACACACTGCGTGGATATTGACGAATGTGAGACAGGGAACGTCACCTGTCCAGACAACAGCACCTGTGTGAACGTGGGTGGAGGCTACCAGTGTGTGTGTGATCATGGCTTCCAAGCCAATGGCTCACTATGCGAGGACGTAGACGAGTGCTCCGCCAGCTTGGCGCCATGTCCAAATGCCTCGGAGTGCCACAACGTGCCCGGGTCATTTATCTGCGACTGCTGGGAGGGTTACGTGGCGAATGGCACCAACTGTGAGGATGTTGATGAATGCCTCGATGCCAGTGCATGCCAAGATTACAGCACTTGTGCCAACATGCCGGGCGGCTTCAACTGCACTTGCAACCAGGGGTTCGCCCTCAACGGTAGTGTGTGTGAGGACGTCGATGAGTGTGTCCTCCTCTCCAACCAGCTATGCGCTAACGGCACCTGTCTCAACAGCCTGGGCTCCTTCTACTGTGAGTGTGACGAAGGCTTTTGGAGTAACGCCACAGAGTGTGTGGACGTAAACGAGTGTGCAGAGGAGTATGGGAATTTCTCGGTGTGCCAACCGAATGCCACCTGTGCCAACTTACCAGGCTCCTACGAGTGTGTGTGTGACCCAGGCTTCTATCTCAATGGCACGGAGTGTATGGATGTAGATGAGTGTGGACAGTCGGAGGAGAGTCCCTGTGTGGATAACGCTGATTGCATCAACACTGTTGGGTCATTCCTGTGTCCCTGCATGTTGGGTTACTCACTTAATGGGTCAAACTGCACCGATATCGATGAGTGTCTGGCCAACAACACATGTCGCCCTGATCAGTTGTGTTTTAACGAGCCCGGAACATTCCGTTGCGTGTGCCCGGAAGGGTTCCACGAGGAGGACGGGGCGTGCGTTGACACGGATGAGTGCCAAGGTGATGGGGCATGCCACTCCTTGGCACGCTGCTGGAACTGGCCAGGGGCGTTCTCGTGCCACTGTCCACCAGGCTACGAAGGCAATGGCACCTGGTGCCAGGATGTGGATGAGTGTTCCTCGGAAACCCGCCCGTGCCAACCTCTTGCCCACTGCCAGAACACGCCCGGCTCGTACCTGTGCCACTGCCCACTAGGGTTCCTCTCTGTCGGCTCTCTGTGCGTGGACTTCGACGAATGCCAATACGACGAGGGAGGGTGCCACCCTCAGGCGCAATGCCAGAACTCGGTGGGGAGTTTCCGGTGTGTGTGTGGCAAAGGTTGGAGTGCCACAGAGTGGCATGGTCGTGGGCACAGAGGCTGTGCTGATGTGGATGAGTGTCTGAACCCAGCAGCCTGTCCTGGGAAGAGCATCTGTGCCAACTCCCCAGGGTCATTCACCTGTAAATGCCCCACTAGTGATAGTGTCTGCCTGCAGCGGACACCACAGGGTGGGCACATACAACCTAGTCGCTATCTCTCTCTCTCTTTCTTTCTTTCTATCTGTCCATCATTATTAGGCAATTGCCACTATCAGATCCATGCTATGATAAAATATATCAAAGTTAAATATGGCAATATTATGTGGTATTGCAGTGTTAAGATTACACTTTATTTATTTAACTATTTATTTTATCAAGATAAACAATAGCTCATACTATGAGAACAGAGTGCTAGAAATTTGTGTTTTTGGAAACGTGTAAAATATGCATTCAGTCTGTGTGTCTTGTCTGTGTGTGTGTGTGTGTGTGTGTGTGTGTGTCTTTTTAAAAAATCACTTATTTATTCAATATTTTATAATACAGTCAAAATGTATTACAGTTTATCCATTTTTTTTTCTGTACAATAATTTATGGCTCAGCTCATATGTAATAATCCACGTCTCTTTTCATCTGTGTGCTTGTTTGTGCAGAGAGTGATTTGTA
Organism: Sardinella longiceps; assembly: GCA_027497455.2. Lineage (NCBI taxonomy): Eukaryota > Metazoa > Chordata > Actinopteri > Clupeiformes > Clupeidae > Sardinella > Sardinella longiceps. The sequence goes on along the minus strand of JAODXP020000006.1, from coordinate 9,053,741 downwards.
CCCCTATGGAGAGGAGGTGGGAGACAGTAGTGTGCCCTTCACTTCAGCAGATGGCAACTCTCCCTACATCAGCCCCCCCATGGGCTTCCCCTTCATGGGCAAACTCTACGACCGCCTCTACGTGAGTAGCCCTGTTAGTACCGTAAAGCAGGGGTGGCCAACCAGTCGGAGACCAAGAGCCACATATCTGACTATGTTACAGTAAAGAGCCATATCGGCACATGGGCATATGAACATGTTACTACTACTACTACATTACCCATCATTCTGACACACACACATCTCTGCTAGTGAGATGAATTGTAAAAGTCACACACCAACATGGTAACAGAAATGTACCCCTAGAATAGTAAGCCCACAGGCCAGCAACATCATACACATGAGTACACACCCCCAGCCATCTCTTCCTCACACACACACACACACACACACACACACACACACACACACACACACACACAGACACACACACACACACATACACACACACACACACACACACACCGAAACAAAATCACCATATTAAACGTAAGGGAAACGAACACGCACATAAACACACACACAAGCACAAACTTTGACATGAGTGTAAGAGCTGCATGACTCCGGGCAAAGAGCCGCATGCGGCTCCCGAACCACAGGTTGGCCACCACTGCCGTAAAGTATGAGGACTCCTGGCTATAATCGACACTGTGGGGACACTTACTGTATGTTTACCAAAGATCATTGAATGCTGACCTACAGTAGATAGAGCAACATGATATTTTACTATTGGAGCAAATGTGAGTTGTTCTGGTCTGCTTAAATACTTAATAATAATTACTTTCATTATTTTACAACATAAACAATTCAACAGTGTTTGCTATCAATGTCGGAGAAATAAACTCTGGTCTTTGCGAAAAATAGAACACAGAAGCACAGAAAAAGTTTCTGTGCTTTTTGCTCAGATTTTACCCTCTCTGCTTTTACCGCTTCTGGTGTTAAGCCTGTTTGTGTGATTTTTTAAATTGAAAAACACAGAAAATTAGTGTTAGCTTATGAGCATTTTGTCTCCTTCCTTCTCATATTCATCTTCAGACAGTGATTTTGTGTGTTTCCTGTCTGAACAGTTTTCTGACAATGGGCTCATCCAGCTGCAGTCAGTGACAGAGAACCAGCAGCTTCTGTTTCCTGCCCCCCCTCCCCAGGGCTTCAGTGGAGGTGAGGGGGTGGCCCTGCTAGCAGCCTTCTGGGATGACGCTGACCTCACCCTGGGGAAAGGAAAGCTCCTGTACCAGGTAAGCAGCAAGGGAGGTGGAAAGTTCTCTGGAAAGATTAACCAAGAAAAAATTGTGAATTGAGGTGGTAAGTTCTCTGGAAATTGGACAGCATAAGTTTCAGTAGTGTGTGTCAATGTATTCTTGAGTAGGTAGCCATTCAGAGAGATGATTTAAACAAGTTTAAAAAAGCAAAAATGTGAATTGACCAACATTTTTAAAGAGAATTTGAGGGTATTTTGAAATGTCAGCTGTGACCAGGAATACTGTATACTTCAAAACAAATTTCACACTGATAAGAATGTAAGATTGTGACTCTTTCACTAATGTGAGTTTTACATTCTCTGTCTGTCTGTCTGTCTGTGTCTCCCAGCCTCTCTCAGGAGTATCAAAAGATGTGAATTGACGTACATTTTTATATAGGCTTTGAGGGTATTTTGAAGAAAAAGGCCACTTAGAAAGAGGTGTGAGCAGAAATACAGTATGCTTCTAAACAAATACTGTATCTCTCCTGCACAAACTTTAGTGTTCATTTGGATACTTCCAAAGCCTGCTTATACTCTATGGTAGTATGAAAGGCTGTTTGGCTCCAAAACTATTTCACACTGAGAAGAATGCAAGTTTGTTATTCAGCCTCAACATTCATTCTTACAGTCTTACATTCTGTCTGTCTGTATGTCTGTCTGTCTGTCTGTCTGTCTGTTTGTCCGTCTCTCCCGTCCTCTCTCAGGAGTACCACAAGATGAACCACTCAGATATTTACTCCCAGATAGTGTTCAACCGCACAGCAGAGAGCATCAGCCAGTTTGAGTCTCAACATGGCAAACCTCCCTTCAGCCCCGTCTGGATCCTCAAAGTCACATGGGACCACGTGCTGCCAGTCTCCTACCAGAAGGTCAACCTCTCGGAGGTCAGACTTAGCTGCTTCTGTCAAAATATCAGAATCTGAGATGGAGATTAGGATTACTTGTAAAATTCATGCGCAACACCACAGCCATGGGCTCAATACCCAAATTGCTGATGGGATCATTCTGTCCTAAGTGGACACGATGGTCATATTTGTCATGTCTGATACATACAGATAGATAGGATATGATAAGTAAGTACTTGCTCTGCCCCTGGCAGTTGGGTTGTGCCCAAGGTCTCCAGAATGTATTGGCACTACACACATGAAAATGTCTGTATTTGGCATTTTTCTCTCTCCCTCTGTCTATGTGTGTCCCTGTGTGTGTGTGTGTGTGTGTGTGTGTGCACGCGCACAAACTGACACAATACTAAAAATATTTAGTTCATGTGTCCAGAGGTTATAGCCAGAATAGCAAAGTAAAGAAAGAAAAACAATCATCTCATAAAGTGATCTGTATAATCAAACACATAGTCCCAGTGTGTCATAAACTGCATTAAAAAGAGCCTATTGTGTCTCTGTCCATAGACCAACACGTTCCAGTGTGTGCTGACTACTGACGGAGAGCGCTCCTTTGCCCTGATGCACTATGGGGACATGCTGTGGGGCCCAGGCCAGCGCATCCACCACAAGGCCCTGATTGGCTACACAGATGGAGCTGATCACTTTCATAACGAGACCACCGTTCCCCCCGAAAACCTATTCGGACCCAGAGGTCGTTATCGGCCCCAGGATGTGCCTTGGAACACAGGTCGATTGGGTCAGCTGGTCTATGACCTAACAGGGCCGGTCGGAACCACGGACGACCCACGTCGGAAATGCCAGATTTGGGCGATGGGGGAACCTGAGCCAGTAGAGTGGGCTCTGGGTGTGGCTCCATGTCCCTGCACTCGCACCCAGGCTCTGGAGGACCTGGCCTTCGGGCCGGAGACTCTACCCAGGGGACAGGAGACTCTGGTCGGGGAGATGAGAGGCCAGCGCTGGGGGGGTTATGGAGGTCATGTGTTTGAGTCTGTGCTGTCCAATCAGCACGGCGCAGGGAAGAGGTGTGTGTATGAGCCACAGGGCCCCCTGCTGGCTGGATATAGCGAGCGCTACTTCAGTGATGCCAAGACCCAGCAGCATATAGGTAACACTCACGATAGTTAGCTTATAATTATTGCATTATGTATATAAAGATACACCGAGACTAATGCCTTTGTTTACTAATATAGAAATTGAATAGGATCTATTTTGATGTTGTCTAATGTGCCACCATCGTTCCCTTGCTCCTAAAGTGTGTGGAAGACCATTTTTAAAAGATTTGCCTACACTGACTTTCAGTAAGACAACTGCTTACAAATGATCTAGTTACCAATATCAATGCTTTACTACTCAGTATTAGTATGTAACCACAAAGGAGTGAACTGCACACAACATACAATTGCACTATACTTCCCCCTAGTGGATTCATGTAATACAGCAACACTTTGGCATCTTCTTCTTCAGGTTTGCAGTCTGGTAGAGTTATCCTAAGCCCAGAGTTATTCTAAGTGACCTCTGACCTTTCTACCAGATGGTGACCTGCTTCCCTTCCAGTGGTGCTGCATGCACTCATCTCTGTGTCACCTGTACCTGAGCAAGAGGCCCCTTGACCGTTGCCAAGGTTACGGATGGATGGGGTCTAGCATTGGTGATGATGACAGAGATTACAGCAAAACAGACAATACCAGCATACTGGCAAATAAAGCAATGCCTGGTGTAGGTGAGAAGATGTCAAATATAATTGGATCATGTATAGCAAGAGTAGCCAGTGTGAATGTGTGTGTGTGTGTCTGTGTGTACAGTATACAGCATTTCTGTCTGTTGCCTAGATGTTTATACAGTAGATGTGTGTGTGTGTGTGTGTGTGTGTGTGTGTGTGTGTGTGTGTGTGTGTGTGTGTGTGTGTGTGTGTTGTGTGTGTGTGTGTGTGTGTGGGTGGGTGTGTGGGTGTGTGTATGTGTTTGTGCATTGGAGTTGTTTTTTGTTCTTTCTTTTCTTTTCTTCACACACACACACACACACACACACACACACACACACACACACACACGCACACACACACACACACACACACACACACACACACACACACACACACACACACACACACACACACACACACACACACACACACACACACACACACACACACACACACACACTGAGTGACTTAAGTGACTAAGTCCAGTGACTGTTTCTCTGGTGTGCAGGCATGGCCTATGGCAGTCTTCACTTCCTCACCTTTGATGGCTCCCAGTACAGCTTCAAGGCTCTGGGGGTGTTTGTGATTGTGCGCCTGTCCTCCAGCTCCGGCTCCAACATCTTCACCCTGCAGGGGGCCACAGACGTACTGCACACACACGGGGAGGCCCGACGGGTGCCTACACTGGTGCGCTTTGCAGCCTTCCACCAGGGAATAGGCAAGGTAAGGCCTGTGTGTGTGTGTGTGTGTGTGTGTGTGTGTGTGTGTGTGTGTGTGTGTGTGTGTGTGTGTGTGTGTGTGTGAGTGTGTGTGCGTGTGTGTGTGTGTGTGTGTGTGTGTGTGTGTGTGTGTGTGTACAGTATGTGCGTGTGTGTGTCTGTGTGTGTGTGTGTGTGGGTGTGGGTGTGTGTGTCTGTGTTAGATTGAATGATAGAGAGAGATAGACATACAGAGATAGAGAGAGTGACCTGTATTTGTATCCCTCATGCACAATAGTTTTTGCATTTTTTCCTTATTTTATAATCTCAATCTGAAGAATTCATTGCAATTGATTTCATATATGTATAAATCACTGCGGTTCTATTTGCTGTATGCTTTGATGATGCTGAATTGGTATCATGGGAATTCTGTGTTCCAAAGGTGGAATGGATGCGCTCAGAGACAGGAAGTGGACTCCAGATCCTGATTAATGATGTCAATATTCCGGTTTCTGTTGGTAAGGAATGATAAGGACACACAGACTCATACACACACTCATAGACACCTACACACACTCACAGGCACACCCTAAAAATCTGATATCTAGAGCATTCTGTAAACACACACACAAGTACTTCCTGCGCTGTCAGAATCACCACACTTTAACCTCTCTGGTGCCCTCTTGTGTTATGACAGGTGTGTTGCATTCTGAGGACCGCTTTGCGGTGCGCTGCACGTCGCTCAGCCGATGTGCGGTGTTGTACGCGGGCGGGCTGCACGTGGTGGTGTGGAGCGGGGGTGCGGGGAGGCTGGCCGCTCTGGTGGAGGTGCCACAGGCCTTCTTCAACCGCACCGTGGGCCTGCTGGGGCTCTGGAGCTCCCATAGGTCAGACGACTTCCTCATGTCCAACGGGGAGATCATGCCCTCGCCCGATGGCAACCCACCAGACGAGAGCCAGCTGCATGAGTTTGGCATGTCCTGTGAGTGTGTGCACCATCACACACACACACCTGGAAACACACACACACACACACACACACACACACACACACACACACACATTAAAGCAATATACCGGAGTACAGTTACAGCATAGCACTGCTGCACGAGCACTTCTAACAGCAATATATTTAGCATGAAATGAAAGATTTTCGACACAGCACAGACTAACGCGAACGCGAAACACTTTACATTGAGTCAATGTAACCTCAGATCTTACTTTTGGTTTCCAACAGTCAGGTCCCATTGATTCAGTGTAAAGTGCCTGTTCACGTTCGGTCTGTGCTGTACCAAATTATTTTGTTCCACTCGCTAACTAGCGCATTTAGCAAGCTCTTTCAACAGGAGTACATGCGACAAACACTCCTACACAAATGGTTGCGTGCACACAGACACACAGACACACATACAGTATAATATTCCATAGCACACTAAAAATAACCATAGCACAGTAGTATAAAGAGACTTTCTCATGTACTTGTACAGTACATTTGCTATATTATGAACAAGCTCAATGGATATGTGTGTGTGCGTATGTGTGTGTGTGTGTATGTGTGTGTGTGTGTGTGTGTGTGTGTGTGTGTGTGTGTGTGTGTGTGTGTGTGTGTGTGTGTGTGTGTGTGTGTGTGTATCCCTGTCCCACTGTGTGAAGGGGCCGCTCCATCCCCTGAGAGCCTGTTCCCTTCCCTGGCACCCCCGCCAGAGGACTTTGTAGCGGTGTCCACTGAGGAGGTTCTCTCTGTGAGCCCGGCGCTGCTGGAGAACCAGATGCAGGCGTGCCGTGGGAGTCTGGAGTGTGTCCACGACACTCTGGCCTCCGACAACACACAGCTAGGACAGGAGACCCTGCAGGCCCAGCAGAAATGCAAGAACCTCTCTCTGACCCTCGGTAAGTACAGTAGGTCTGGTCTGGCAAGGGCTTACTGTACTCAAGCATGGCATGAAAGCACTGTGTGGTGAACTGAATTATCCTGGGATTTTGCATTGAATAATTATGCACACCATTCACATCAAGCTTGTCACTAAAGCACTGTGTGGTGAACTAAATTATGTGTATACTGGGATTTTGTATTGAATTCCATTCACACCATTCACATCAGCATATCATCAAAGCGAGCTGAGGACTGAGAAACAAATGCAAACAAGTTCTCTCCATCTTTTTTCTTGCCCTCACTCATTCATTCATCCATTAATCTATCCATCCATCCATTCATCCAATCATTCATTCATTCATTGATTTTCCCATTTGTTTATTTTTTTCATTCATTCATTCCTCCTCTCCCCTTTGTTCTCTCTCTCTCTTCTCTCTCTCCTCTGACAGCAAACATGCCTCCCATCGTGACAGAGCCCACACTGATCCGCTGTAGGGTCAATGAGACGGTGCGGGTGCAGGTCAGGGCTCATGACCCTAACGGCGACCCCTTCAGCTTCTCCCTGCTCCACCCCCGACCTCCAAAGGCCACCATCGGCAGTGGTCAGTCTCCATAGTAACCGCTCATCAGGGATTCCATTAGTGTTTGCCATCAATGACTTTGTTCTATAGATTTCTTCAGTAGTGCCTGTAAAATGTTACCTTGCTGAGAATATTCTGATTAAAGGACATTGATAAAGGCCTGCAGAACCGCCATTGATTAAGTTCATACTAGTAAGGAACTGGATCTGAAAGGGTCTGTGGGGAAATCTATGGGGAGCTATGGGGTTATTCGAGAGGTCTGGTCCGGGCAGTGATGCTTCGCTCTTCTATATTTATAGAATCTGTTTAATTTGGCCTATAAAGTTTGAAATTGTTCAAAATAAAACCTGAGCACACAACTGTAGCTAAGATCGGTTTAATATCAGGTATCAAACCTGCCATCTCGTCAACTACAGCATCCCCATGGCATGGGAGCCACTGAGCTGAAAAGGCCAGGCTCCCAACTTGGCGATTAGAAGGATTCTCAAGGTTAGGGGTGTGAGGATTTACCATACAATGCCGCTAGATAGCCCAGGTTAGTTTACATTGGTTATATAATCACAAAAAAGCTTGCCAGTCATGTTTTAAATGGGACAGTAACGGTAACATTTAAGAGGTAGGGTTTTTCATTCATACTCTATAATCCTTATCATAATCTGAATGAATTACGGCAACTGCAACAAGCCACACAAGGGACATGGGTCATTCAGACTCCATGACCACAGGCAAAAACACATTCAGACTTTATAGGTCAGGAAAATCCATTTAATGCTTGAAAATCATCCAGCTTTTTTGAAATCAGTAAATCGTTTTCCTTGGGCTGTAGGAAAAAGCAAAAGTTCAAGCTAAGGTCAATTTTTTAAAACCCAGGCCTGCTTTTGTGTTATCATTGAGATGGAAAGCAGAGTATACGTTCATAATCTCTGCATTGCTGACGATACATTCATAATCTCGGCATTGCTGACTCCATTTTCTCTAAAAGTCTCAGGATTAAGCCTGGGACAGCTTTGGCTCTTGGTAATGCTTTTTTCTGAGAAATAGGGAAAATTTTTTTATATATCACTGTCTAAATATCACTTGCCTAAAGATAAAACAAAGAAATCTTAACATCAAAATGATACTTTTAAGTGTTGCATATACACTATAAAAATAATATGACAATGTGGTTAAAGCTAATGTATTTTTTATTTCTGTCTAAATATCATTTAAGTGTTGTACGATAGGATACAGATTACATAATTATGTGGTTGAAACTAACATAGTACTAGAAAAGTAAAATCTGTTGACTCAAAAAGAAGGTGTGTGTGTGTGTGTGTGTGTGTGTGTGTGTGTGTGTGTGTGTGTGTGTGTGTGTGTGTGTGTGTGTGTGTGTGTGTGTATGTGTATGTGTGTGTGTGTGCGCGCCATATTCTAGGTGATGGTTTGCTGGTGTGGACGGCCCTGAGTGTGCAGCCGGTGCATCTGTCTGTGCTGGTCAGTGACCACATGTCCAGCTCTCTGCTGGTGCCCGTGCTCCAGGTATGTGCCTGCCTCAATGGAGGCACCTGCCAGTACAGCAGCGTCACACAGAACCACCTGCTGGGCAAGTTCCAGGTATACACACACACACACACACACACACACACACACACACACACACACACACACACACACACACACACACACACACACACACACACACACACACACACAAACACACAAACGAACACACACACACACACACACACACACACACACACAAATGGACACACACATACAAACAATATCCAGATTAGTAGCTAGTAGCTGTATATCCTGTTTTTTGTGTCTGAGTATTTGCTGTGATCATTTTGTACATCCTAGTTAAATATGTGCTCATAGGTGTGTGTTCCTGCTCCACTGTGTGTACAATGTAAATCAGAGATCAGACTTGACCTCACATACTGAATGTACTACTCTTCTAACTTGCCCTTTGTGGGTTTGCAGTTACAAAATCTGGTTATGACGTACAGGTTCTTGCTCATTCATCACTGCATCCACTATCCTAACCTGTGTGTTTGTCTCTCTCTCCCTCTCTCTCTACCTGCACACACTCTGCTGTCTCCTGTACTTTACTGCCCCCTGTAGGTGGTGGGCTGCCTGTGTCCCCGTGGCTTCAGTGGGCCCCTGTGTGGCAACAGCACAGACGTATGTCAGGGTCAGCCCTGTTTCCCTGGGGTGGAGTGCACCAGCCTTCGCCACTCCGATTCCGATTCTGATTCCGATTCCGACTCCTTCTCCTGTGCCGCCTGCCCTCAACCCACCGTCAGCAGTGGCACACCTGGCTACAAGTGCTTTGAGAACGGTACACGAGAAGTTCCCATCACTAGTCCCCCCCCCCAAACACACACAAACACACACACACACACACACATACACACATATACATATACAGTTACCCACAGGTCCATTAAAGAAATAGTCTGCTTTTATTGTTGAAAAATATTTGAGATCCCAGTACATTATCGTGGATTATGAGACAGATTAGTTGTATCATTTCTAGATATATACTGTATTCAGATATATACTGTACTGTATAGTCATTATTATATCCCATGCCGGCACTGAGTGTGTACTGAGTGTGTGTACTGAGTGTGTAGTTAGTGTGTGTACTAAGTGTGTAGTGAGTGTGTGTACTGAGTGTGTGCTGTGCTTGATTTGGCTCCCACAGATTTCTGTCTCCCTCCCTTCCCCTTCCCCTGCCACACCATGGCTGACTGCTTCAGCACGGGCTACAACTACACCTGTGTGTGTAAGGCAGGCTTCAGTGGGAATGGACACGACTGTACAGGTAGGTTCAACTTCACACTGATAAATACAGTCAAATGCACACACACACACACACACACACACACACACACACACACACACACACACACACACACACACACTGATGCCTGCGGTCTCTCTCTTTGTCTCTCTCTCTCTTTCTCTCCTACTCTCTCTGTTTCTCTCTCCATCTCCCTCTCTCTCTCTCTCTCCCTCTCCCTCTCTCTCTCTCTCTCTCTCTCTCTCTCTCTCTCTTTGTGTTTCTCAGATATAAACGAGTGTCTGGACCCTGCCACTTGTCCCAATGCTAAGTTTGAGTGTGTGAACACCCCAGGCTCAGTGCGCTGCCACTGCCGCTACCGCACTAGTGACCAGAGAGACGGCTGTGGTGAGTAGCCTGCTGTAGGACCCACCCATGCTGAAGCACAGCCATGCCATGCACTGAGGTTTGGTTTTGGCTGTGTATTGTGTTTGTTCAATTACATTGTGACAACTTCCTTTGCGTGACATTTAGATTTTGAAAATATTTTGTGTGTGTGTGTGTGTGTGTGTGTGTGTGTGTGTGTGTGTGTGTGTGTGTGTGTGTGTGTGTGTGTGTGTGTGTGTGTGTGTGTGTGTGTGTGTGTGTGTGTGTGTGTGTGTGTGTGTGTGTGTGTGCGTTGTGTGCTCTTTATAACAGGCGACTCAGCAAATCCTACAGGTAAATCCTGTTTTATTGTTTATTTGCTATTGTATGCATGACCTATAACAAAAGACAGAGCTGAATGCCTTTTTTCTGGTGTTGGCATTGAACTGGTTTTGTGTTTGTTAGGGTGGAATGTGTTCAATGTCTCCATGAGCTGGAGCAAGAGACAGGCTGGACAAGAGGGCCTAACTCAGGTGAGCATGTGCTGCCAAACTAGGTGCTTGGAGTAGAAAGTACAAGCACATCCAAAATAGCACAGGTGCAGGGTAGGGATGGGTATTAATAAGATTTTATCAAAATCAATGCCATTATCAATTCTGCCTATCAATCCAATTCCTTATCAATACTCTTATAGATTCCTGAGTAGCCTAGTTCATGCCAAAAAAAGGCAGTCTTTATAGGCTTGAGATCAGCTACGTGTCTCTGTCTCCTCAATATGGTAGGCTATGTGAATCACTGGAGTCAATGTGATAGCTTGCAATGAAAATTGCAGTTAGGACGTGGTGCTAATGCACCGCAACGTGCAGGCAGAGAAACTAAAGAATTGATAAGAGAATTGATAACGTGGTGAGATGTACAATATCGATGGAATTGATAATTTTGAACCGGTTTTGAATTGGAATTGGTTCTCGATACCCAACCCTAGTGCAGGGTAAAACTAAGCGTAAGTTTTAAAAGGAAAATACCCACACACTGTTGCTGCTGCTCCCAGTGATTTTAATTGCACAACGTTTCGGCCAGGGTAGGCCTTCGTCAGGTGGAATTGACCCTAGGTGGACAGCCAGACCCAACCAATATGCCTCATAGCATGTATGGGGTCCCTTAATATGGGGCCATAGGTGCCTCTAGTTTTATGCTGTGCAGGGCCAGAGTGAGGACTTTTGGCTTGTTATTGGCACAATTCACCTTTTTCACCTACGTCACTATGAGGCACTAGAATGAGGCTTGGGTGGTAAAACTTCCCCAGAAGTGGCTTCTGGGGATGGGATGCCCCTCATCTGCCCAACTTTCCACCTCACCAACAGTAAGACGGGGGACCAGCAGTAGATTTTCTGTCCGGCATTAGTGAGAAATTATTAATTATTATAATTTATAAAGCGAAGGGAGTTTTTCCTTGCCCGTTTCTCATGGATGCTTCCCGTACTGTCTGTAAAGCGCCGCAAGACAATGCACTGTATTTGAGCACTCTACAAATAAAATTGAATTGAATTAAATTAACGTTTCGTCGGCACTTCCTCTAGTTTTACCACCCGAGCCTCGTTTTCGTTCGGAACATGGCGGCCAGGTGAAAAAGGTGAATTTTGCACCAAATTGTTGTGACACATTTCACAATCATAAAATATACATGTATATATATGTTTTTGTTGTTTTTTTTTTTTTTTTTTTTTTGGTCAGACATGAAGGTCGGTCAGTGGTGACATTCTTCATTACTTGTAGCATGTCAGAATTTTGTCAGTAGTATTATGTATTATGTATATGACTTGATGATGATAAGCGACAACTCTACACATGTGTCTTATAATGGGGCCTCTCTCCTGGGGCCCTCAGGGTTTGCCTTGCCTGTACTGCCCCACGCCTACACACAGTGCGCTCACATGTACATCTGGAAAGATGGAGAGATTTGTCCATCACTATTCCCACAGCTAATCATGCTAGACAATCTGCTTTACTGGGAAATCAGATAAAACGCTGTCTGATTTCTATGGAAGGTTGTCTAGAACGTGCTCGTCCTCTGTAAAGCGCCAAAAGCTAATCGTATTGTATTTGCCACTCCACAAATAAAATTGAATTGAAATTGAATTATAAATGGGTTCTCACTATGTGAAGCTTCTGACTGAGGACAGTTCTAAGCAGTGGCTCTAACTAAAGGTTCTAACAAGGGTTCTCGAACTAGAATGAGCATATAACAAAGGTTCCTTCTTCTCAGCTGGAGCGGATCCTCTCCATGGGCTTCCAGAACAAATTCTACAATGCCAGCGTGAAGCTGAACAAACCAGCGCCACCAAGTGGACCCAGCGAGTACCGCATCAACATGTCCAGTGATACCCCCCACTGGTACGTCCAGGACTACCTGAGGCGCGTCAGCACCTACTACGGCATCACACTGTCCGACGTGGGAGGTGAGAAGTGTTATAATATCAAGAATGATGGATGAAGTTATGACTGAGATGCACATTTTCTGTGTGCTGCTGAGTAAAGAAGATTATTTGCTAGAGCTCAATTTAAAAACATAACCTCAAAAATTCACACACACACACACACACACACACACACACACACTATCCTAGGAAACTTTCCTGTCCCCCTAACCTCTAAATCCTTGGCCCACTGTTTCCATAGCCTATCTCTCTCTCTCTCTCTCTCTCTCTCTCTCTCTCTCTCTCTCTCTCTCTGTCCGTTTGTCTCTCTCTATCTTTATCTTTCAACCCCCTGAGTGCAGTGAAGATTTCAGAATGATCAAACAGCTCTTTAAAACTTTTTACAAAGCACTGTCTACTCGGATCCAATAAACAGACCAAGACAGCAGTGCCCTACGGCACCAAACTCAACCTTTAACTCGAACAAATATAAACACACACACACACACACACACACACACACACACACACACACACACACACACACTCACTCTCACACACACACTCACACACACTCACTATTTTGCCGCTCTCCTCTGCCGGCTCCCAGACTTGGACGAGTGCAAGGCCAAAGAGGCGGTGTGTGTGCCCCCGGCGGTCTGCTCCAACACCTACGGAGGCTACAGGTGTGTGTGCAACGGCACTGACATGGAGGAGGCCCAGTCGTGTGTGTTAGGTGAGTCAATGTCCTCCTGACAGCCTAGCACCCTCTCAGGCACACACACACATTACTCATTCTCCACTGCTTCAGTCAAAACACATTCATATTATCTCAGAGCTATGTTGTTGTTAAACACTTAGGATAATCCAATGTCTGCACTACACCTCTTTTGTTGGGGAATATATTTGGACATATATTTATCAATAATAAAAACAAACAAACAGCAAAACAAAAACAAATGTTGTTTGTTTTATTGGCTTTCTGTAAGCTTTTTCTCCAGCTCTAGCAAACATGGCTGACGTCTCTCCAGTCAGACTTTAAAGGCTGCCTGAGGCCTGTCTGCTCTTGTTGACCCACTGGTGTCTCAGCGCTGGTGATAAAAGCCTTTAACACGCGCCGCTGAGGCTCGGAGACTTTATCAGTGCGTTTAATCACAGCCTTATCTTATTATCAGGAGATGAGGCTGGCTGAGGGATGACAGCTGAGGTCTCCTCTGAAAATGAATGGCTTTTGACTTCCTCTGTGATATCTTAAGTGCACATAGGCTCCAGTGTTGACAACATCTCCATTCTGTGTGCCCTCCTCCTCTCTCAGCTGTGCTGTGTGTAGTGTCAGAAGAATGTCACATATCCCTGTCCTGGTGTGGCCTTGCCACACACACACATACACACACGCACACACACACACACACACACACACACACACACACACACACACACACACACACACACACACATCTCTCTCTTCCTGTCTCTTTGCTTTTCTTCATTGTAATCTCTTTCCTTCAATCTCACTCTCTCTCTCTCTCTCTCTCTCTCTCTCTCTCTCTCTCTCTCTCTCTCTCTCTAATCCTCTTTCTCCATCCATTTCTCCCCATCATCACCCCTCCTCCATCACCCCCCATCCCACCTCACTTCCTCTCTCTCCTGTCGTCCAGAGCGGGACAGTGTGAACCGGACGGGCACGGCGGAGGAGTTGTCCATGGAGGAGCAGAAGCCTCTGATTCTGGGTCTGGTGCTGGGCATCGGCATCCCCCTCCTGCTGCTCCTGCTGCTGGCCGCTCTGGCCTGCTTCTGCTGCTCACGCAAGAAGACCGTCAGCGGAGAGTAAGTTACACTACAGTACTACTCATCCCTCTCAGCTCAACATGTAAAGGTGACTACAGACCAAAGATCCGTGACGAGACGGGCTGCGACGTTCTAAAAACCTGCAACATTCTAAAACTCTGAAACTGCGATTTGACATGTTAAATCTGTTTGCGACGGCTTGCAACTGCTTGCAACAACCTGCGACGATTCATTCACACCGCTGCAACTCCTCTCTAAAACCGTCTCATTTCGTTGTGGATCTTCAGTCTGAATTGGCCTTAATACACATGCATAACACACATCACCTCTGGAAGACAGCACAAGCACAAGCAGGATTCAAATAAATGGCCAATGTACAGTATGATTATGTGACTGAGAACTGAGATTCCCTGATAGAACTGAGGTGATGTGCAACTCAACGGCAGGACTTTTGGAGGTCTACAAAGTGTCAGAAGAAGCTGATTTAAACTGTTTATTTCTATAATTCAGTGTCCCATTGTTAATTATCTTGTAGTGCATCTCCAAATTTGCACATAGCTCTACTAGGCTTTTTTTACACACTGTGGTGAGAAGTTACCATGAATGACTCTCAAGACTGAAGGAGAAGTTGCAAAAACAGGCCACATTAACACATTCGAAGCATGACTTCAAGCAACTCTGTGCACGACTCACGATGAGTCAGTGAATCAAGTGTCACACAGAACAACAGACACTAGAGTTGAACATCAGTTTGGGTTAGTGTGATGACTGGCATTACAAATAATGGTTCTCACTGTAATACAGTGATGCCACAACACTTTAGTGCAGGTCTTGTTTCCAGCATGTACTTTTTATGATGTGGAAATTAAATACACATTATATATTCAAATTTTTAATTTATAATTATATATTGTATTAAGCATTAATTATTAATAATGAAGAGACATAGAGGCTGGAAGGCCACACTATATTGGTTAAGGGTTGAGAGGGCCTTCACAGAAAGGTTATTAAATATGTATGAATAAGAAATTAAAGTCATGTAGGAACCGAGGTTGATTAAGAAATTATAATAATCCCCGTTCAGATTTTAATTAAACTTATTTTGTTGCGTAAGGGCATTTGGCTGTTAAATAAGAGCAAGTAGTGAAAAGGAAGACCTTCAGAAGTCTCCTCACAGTATCCTCACAGTCTCTGTGAGATTGTGAGATTCATCTCTAACTTTGCAATGTGTTCACACAGCTGCATAGGATTCAAGGCTTCATGCTTTTGTATGCATACAGCAGCCATTTGCATATAGGACCTAGTCTTTGTTCCCCAGCCCTCAGCTCTCTGTGAGCTCAGCACTAGGCCTAATGAGTCTGAAGGCCATTCTCCATCCCAGATGTAGGTTTTCTAAGCATTTTGAGGAATACAGCTTACCATACACTATAGCAGGGGTCAGAGTCAAACTCATTTTTGTACAGCACATGTGAGCATTATGCTTTTCCTCAGACTGCCGTCATACCTTGTCTACATGTACGATCACAAATGCTCAATGGTGTTTTTTGCCCCCAACGGCACCTTCCAGGCAGCACAGCCTAAAAGGCACTACCCTTACAATATTCCTAACCCTAACCCCCTCAACCCTCATCCTAACCCTAAACTGAGTGGAGTAGTGCCTAGAGGGCGTCACTGCCTGTAAGGCACCGTTGAGGGCAAAAAAATACCAAAGACCATCACAAATTGTACGATCATAAATCACACTTTCTTGTGTTTCAAACCATCACTAGCCTGGCTATTGCCTTCCTACACAATTACACTCAGTTTTCATATCCCTTCAGTACTGCACCTGGGATTCCGGGCACTAGCCTCATTCGCTCAGGATGCATCCCATCCTGGCCAATCAGCGAACTTGGACAATGCAGTGTGATAATACGATAGGCTATCAGTCAAGGGCTGATCCAATCTTTTTTTAATTTAAACACCTCCAGCAAGCAATCGTTCCTCAGTAGCTGGAATCCCCCAGCGTCCCTGTTTGATAATGTTGTCTATGATTAGAAGAACCATTACCATTCTGCCAATAATACACAGCAATAAATAAATATATTCTTGGTCTTACCAATACACTAAACATAGAGATTGTTTCTCCATCATGCTGCTATTGAGTTTAAATGATAATACTCCATGTTATACTGTATATGAATGATACTCCATGTTATATATGAATAATACTCCATGTTAGTCTTTGTCAGATGGTATTGTCATGGTTTGCCCTAGGGGTATACTGTATGCTACTGTAGCCGGTGGCGGTCCGCACCGCACACGGGTGTCGAACCCGCCACCCGCAAGCTACAAACTCCTGCCGTGGGAGTGGGACGCTCTAACCAACTGAGCTAAAAGCCTGAGCTTCTAACTCGGCTGTTAGAAGCGCCCATGGAATTGGGTGATTAGGATTTACACGTACTACCGCCACGCTAGCCGAGCTAGCTGGCCTCCGTTACACTACATCATGTCCTAAGTGCAAGTGACTGTCAGGTAGTCATGTAGCATTGACTGTTCACTGTCTCCATTGAGTATGTTGAATATGCTTTCTATTCCATTATATTCTCTATACAATCTAGCCGAGCAATGCAAGTGACTAAAATGTTTTTTAAAAAGTTGCATATCGATGCAACTAGTCACGCTGTTCCAAGTTGCATTCAATTAGGACAGTAGAAAACAAAGCGATTGAACTGATTTTGTAGCACACATTTGGTAGTGTTGCTTGCAGTTAGGACACGGTGTTCCACAGTGGTGGGTTTAATGGTAGGAAGGAACATGTGTGTTGATGCCAGTGTGGAGCCCAGCTGTCCCAGCTGCTCTCTGTCATTGGTGCTGTGGGCTAGTAGGGTGGTGGGGTGGTAGGCTGGTAGGGTGGTGGGGCGGAGGGCTGGTGTCCACTCAGCTGCCCAGCCCAGTGGGTCTAATCTCTAGACAACCATCACAACGTCACAGGGTCTCAGAGGGGAGTAATCCCCAATGACCAGCAGAAAGGGGTTAAGAGAGTGCTGTATGTGTGTGAGACGTGTGTGTGTGTGAGTATCTGAGTGAATTTGTGTATGTATGTGTGTGTGTGTGTGTGTGTGTGTGTGTGTGTGTGTGTGTGTGTATACATGTATGTATGTATGTGCATCTGTGAGTTGGTGTATGTGCATCTGTGAGTCTGTGCATGTGCATCTGTGTTTGTGTGTGTATGTCTGTGCATCTGTGTGTGTGTGTGTGTGTGTGTGTGTGTGTGTGTGTGTGTGTGTGCGAGTAAGCGCATGTGTGTGTGTGTGTGCGAGTGAGCGTATCTGTGTGTGTGTGTGTGTGTGTGTGCGTGAGCGCATCTGTGTGTGTGTGTGTGTGTGTGTGTGTGCGTGAGCGCGTGTGTGTGTGTGTGTGCGAGTGAGCGCATCTGTGTGTGTGTGTGTGTGTGTGTGTGTGTGTGTGTGTGTGTGTGTGTGTGTGTGTGTGTTTCCATGAGTGGGGCAGCAGGAGCACATGTGATCTGTGAGTATAATGCTTTGTGGAGGGTCAGGGTCACAGGAGGTCCTGCTAGGATTATGTTCTTATGATGGAAAAAGGGGACAGTCAATTGTTTACTCCCCCTCCCATACACACACACACACACACACACACACACACACACACACACAAATACACACATACACACACTGCTACCATAACAACAGCAACTGTGATATTCTGTGTGAATGACAAGGATAAGCAAGCGCAACATGCAAAAACACAGAAAATCTTTTGGTCTTTCTTTGTGGTGTTTCCTTTTGTGAGCCAGCCCAACACTGAATATCTCAGAGGTAGCATTTCTTTTTCACTTTGCTTTGACTAATTCAATGCTAGTATTCCATGTGATGTCTCTATAACCTTAAGTATGATTGTGGCTCCAGAAACATTACCTGACTCATAATTCTCTCTCTCTCTCTCTCTCTCTCTCTCTCTCTCTCTCTCTCTCTCTGTCTCTCTCTCTCTCTCTCTCTCTCTCTCTCTCTCTCTCTCTCTCTCTGTGTGTGTGTGTGTGTGTGTGTGTGTGTGTGTGTGTGTGTGTGTGTGTGTGTGTGTGTAGTATCCCCCGCCTGCTGCCAGACTACCGGCAGGACCAGTTCACGGTGCCCTTTGACTACTCCAACCCAGCCCTGCACTATACAAGCCACTGCAGCCCACGAGTACTGGATGGAATCACAACCCACAGAGGCCGACGATAACAAACATAAGCTGCACACACACACACACACACACACACACACACACACACACACACACACTATACTTACACTCAAATGTTCTACCCACACACACACACACACACACACACACACACACACACACAGTATACTAACACTCAAATGTTCTTCCTACACACACAAACACACACATATGTGCGCGCGCACACACACACACACACGCACACACTATTCTTACACTCAAATGATCTTCCTACACAGAAATGATTGCCTTCTGATGTTCTCAACTGTTCTCATGTATAACAACTCTTCTAATGTATAACTGTATTTCACTAAAGTCTGCACTTTGTTGAAGGTCTGAGTAATTTAACTTGTCAAGAGAGGCTGCTGATGAGGGTTGAATGGCAATAATAAAGCTTCTATCCATTGTGTGTGTTTATGTGTGTGTTTATGTGTGTTGTGTGTGTTAAGCCGGTCGCTTCTGCAGTTCTAGTGTTACACCCCTGGTGTCCTCCATTGAACCCACCCCAGGCTTGTGGCCTGCAGTACAGTATATTTGGCACCCTTCGCCCCCGTACCCTTATCGTTTCACAATCATGGCTTCCGCATTTCTGTGCAACCACATCAGCTTAGCAGCAAGGCCTGCAGAGTGTGACATCTACACACCACTACTCAATGACATGAGCGTGTGAAATTAACATGTTATTTTGAGAAAAGCCCAATAGATGTTGGGAAACCCCTGTACTGCTGTCTGAAGGATCTACTGATTGTGCTTGATAGAAATATATAAACACTAAATATCCATTCCCATATTTGTTTGTTTTAAATACAGTCAGGGCCGGTTCTAGGCATAGACAAACGAGGCGGTCGCCTAGGGCACCAAATATCAGGGGGGCATCACAATACATTTCTTACTTTTTTTCTTCAGTTTTTCTCGTATATTTTTAGAAAAGGGGGGGCAAAATTCAAATCTGGTCTAGGCCACCAAAAAGGCTAGAGCCAGCCCTGAATACAGCCAAGAGTTTAACAATTCAGTCACTGTTTGTGGATTGGCTAGAAGAGCATTATATACATCTGCATTGAAATGCATTCTGCATCAGGGCCAATGTAATGAGGAAGCTAGTAGCATGGACTGGCTACACAGTAAAAGCCTATACAATAGAGTAATTATTTTCAGTATAGATTCGTTTTAAGCAAATTTGTATATTCTGCAGTGTCATTAGTTCCCCACACCACGTAACAATGCTTTTTTATTCCTCCCATCTAGGGAAGACATGTGAACACAGTTGTGTCACAGTATTGATGCTTGCTGCAAAACATGTCGTTAATCACTTTCGTACCGATCAATGCACCGTCAATGGCGCCTCTGTGGAAATGTAGTCTCTAGGCAACGGTGTTCTCCGAAAGCCGGAGAAGGCTCATCAGGGCAGGATTTGGGGGATAACCTTTCAGACTACGAATAATTACAGCAAGGCCCTGGACACACACTACCTGTGCCACCGCATGGTAACACTACTCAGACGATCAGCCTGTGGTTTTAATTAGTCAACAGAGAGCAAGGGCTAGCAACCAAACACAACACACACACACACACACACACACACATACACTGCACATTGCATCAGACATCAAGGATTATCAGGAGTAAGGTTGCCACAAAGCTTAATGGCATAGGGGTACAGATAAGTATCAGAAAGTAGAAGAGACAAGCTGTAGTCAGATGATCTGGCAGTACCTTCTATCACCTGTGGGTGGCAACAGTGTGAAAGGGGTCTGTAGCCTATGTGTGCAGATGTGTGTGTGTGTGTGTGTGAGAGAGAGAGAGAAAGGGAATATAAGTGTGAGTGTGTGTGAGAGAGAGGAAGAGGAAGGAGAAGAGTGTTAAAGTACTGGTCGGTTCGAAAAATAGCAAATGACAGAGAGAGAGAGAGAGGAAGAGTAAATGTCTAATTGAGCAATTTTTGTGTGTGTGTACGTGTGTGTGTGTATGTGTGTGTGTCTAGGAGTGATCAATCAGCAGCGATGCGGGCTGACACCTGCTCTGCAGATCTCCGTACGTAGTGGTCGTCCATCGCCTGGCGCCGCCGTGGTAACCTCTGCAAGATGAGATCATTCAAAGGCACTGCAGCCACTGCACTGCACTGCAGAGAGACAGGGAGAGAGAGGGAGAGAGGGAGAGGGAAAGAGAGAGTGAGAGAGAAGGAGGTATGGAGGTAGAGAAACAGCACAGCATGATAAGGAAATGAAAGGGGGTAGAGAAAGAGGGAGAGAAGAGAGCCAGACCTCACACACAGAAAAGGTCAAGAACGAGGAGCAGGGCTTTTTTTTTTTTTTTTTTTAGCCACCATGTCTCTCTTTCTCTCTCCACCCTCTCCTCTTCTCTCACTCTCTCTTTTCCTTCTGGCAAGGGGTTTGTTTACCTTTCACCTCAGCTATCAACACCTCTCTCCCCCTCTGTGTGTGTGTGTGTCTGTCTGTGTGTCTATGACTGTGTGTGTGTGTGTGTGTGTGTGTGTGTGTGTGTGTGTGTGTGTGTGTGTGTGTGTGTGTGTGTGTGTGTGTGTGTGTGTGTGTGTGTGTGTGTGTGTGTGTGTGTGTGTGTGTGTGTGTGTGTGTGTGTGTGTGTGTGTGTGTGCGAGACAATGTGTGTGTGCAGTCTTTGTGACAAACCCAGACGTTAGACACAGCTTTCAACAGTCACCCTCTCCCCAGCCTGGCTGACCTCTCATGGCCACTTCAACCCCACCGGCACAAACACCTTGAGCTTGTTTGCTCCCGCAGATGAGGCTCACCCTTTAGAGCACGGAAACTTCTAGAGCTCTACATCTGACAAAGTTAACTTAGGACCCTGTGTGTGTGTGTGTGTGTGTGTGTGTGTGTGTGTGTGTGTGTGTGTGTGTGTGTGTGTGTGTGTGTGTGTGTGTGTGTGTGTGTGTAGAGCTTGGTGAGCTTCATGACCAACACCTGCCAGTGAAACCCCCATCAAGCTCTTCTGCTTGCTCCACACACACACACACACACACACACACACACACACACACACACAAAAAAAAAAAAACAGGCTGTAACTCAGCAGTCTAGCCCAAGCGCATCGGTGGACTTTAAACCCTTAAACTCTGCGAGCGCAGGGCAATTAAGCCATAAAACCGCCACGCTCTCAAACAAGCCCATTCAAAGGCCAAGCAGCTTTATCTGCGCCCTGCGTCACGTCGCCCGGCCCGCCAGGTCTTTCCTGTCCCGCTCTCGGGGCTAAACCCGTGAACGACCAAGCCCTGCTTTGAGCTCAGGACCCAGTCGGAGGAAGAAAAAAAAAAACCTTTCCCGTAATGAGCCAAAGAACTTTACACTCTACGCAGCTATTTCATAAACATTCATAACCCTTCTTATCTGAACTGTTTGGTCAAGGCTGTGTAAAAGTGTGTGCCAGTGTGTCGGTGGAGTCGGTTCTGTGTTCTGTGTGCCTCCCTGTGGTCCTCTTAAATGTGACAAAGAACGGGGGAAAAAGCACTCAAGGCTTGTGTACGAGCTGAAGCACTTCTATACGGAACCTATTAAGGATTAGTTGGGTTCTCATGTCCATGGAGGAGGTTTCTGCCAGACGAGGCTGAAACAAGAGTCTTTTGTTTCCTTTTAGTGGTGTTAGCAACCTAACACAACAAACATCCACATCCAAGGCACCCGCACACACACACACACACACACACATACATCCTCTCAAACAAAAGTGTACGGTATATGTACACACACACACACAGACTCAAATACAAGCACTCTCAAATGTACACACACACACACACACACACACACACACAAACAGAAGCACACCCACTATGCTACACCCACACCTGTGCTTCCACCCTGACCCATCGCTGTGCTCTCCACGGCTGGGCTTTATGTGAAACATGACCTCCTCCCTCCCTCCCCCCCTGCATTGTAAACCCTCATCCATTAAAGATGGACGGCTCTTCAGTTACAACCCGGCTAAACATTCCCACCCCGGGGACGAAGCGGGCCCTGCGCTTGCATGGATGAGGAGACCTCTTTGGAAACCTGCTTTACCGTTGGGTGCGTTTCCTGGAAGCCGGCCCTTCGGAAATTTGTCGTATTGTCTAACTGTGCGATATGGAGTTACCAACGGGCCCCGTGCAGTAGGAAGGATTTGAACAGGGCTCTGGATGTCAACAAAAGGTCATGCTTGCCACATGGCGCAGAGGAAAAATAGTGTAAGAATCAAACAAGACGTTGTGAGAGGCATGCCTTCAATTGTGCCCCATGAAAATACAGCATAATTGCATTGAGGCCATGGACATGCTGATAAAGTGTCCCATATCTTTGGTTTGTCATGATATGAGATCCTTGCAGCTACGGGGAAAATTAAACATTTTAATTTGTTGCATGTACTGTAAGTTTAAAAGTCTTAAAATAACATGCTACATAATGGCTAACTCTAATCGTGAATGAGATCTACAGTAATCCCCATTCAAGGCTTGAAAAAAGTAGCACTGTGTACTTTACTCCCAAGAGCTATAAATAACAAAACAGTATGCTGTTGTTCGTGCATTACTGAAAAGCTTACAAGAAACCTTAAAAGGAAGGAAAACCTATAAAGAAACTGACTTATTACCAGTACTCAGTGATTCTAAGGCATGAAACTAATTACTGAACCAATCAATGTTACTGCACATAATCTATACATAATGTTGCCTTATTCCTCTCTATTTTCCCCATCCTTCTTGAACAGAGCCAACCTCTTGTCTATCCCATGAGTACAACAGTGACAAAGGTTTCACAAGCATGTTCTGTCCCGTGAATATTTCCCTTTCTCCCTCATATCATCCACAGGCAGGGACGTCGCAACAAGGCAGGCAAACCAGGCAATTGCCTGGGGCCCCAGGCTGAAAGGGGCCCCAAGATTGACTGTTTAATCAATTTAGTAGTCATGTTGGTGGTGTTTTTCAACAAAAATGACTTTAAACTGGAGTCAGACAACTGTACAATACATATAATTATATTGATGATGTTTGAAAATTATAATAATGTGGTTCATGTAAGTATTTACGGGAGTGAAGGGCCCCCATGTCCTGTTTGCTTGAGGCCCCTAAGTACCTTGAAACGGCCCTGTCCACAGGTTTCAGTTTACTGTAATATCTCTGGCCTCGTATGAGCGATTGACCTTCACTCTCCCTCCCTGTGTCTTTATCAGGGCTCTGGTGCCTCACATGGAAGAGGGCACAATCAAGGATAAGATTAAAACAAACTCTGTGGGATGAATGTGTGGTAATGTGACCAGTTCTCTGAGATGAAGATCGAGGACATTTCCTCAAATTTTACTCATGGTAACCATGGCTGACATTCATCGTTTGCTTACAGGAATCCAATCGCGGAGCAAAAGGATTTGAAGCATAGCCCTGATTGCATTGTAGCTTCTACATAGCGTAGCTCTAGTATTGGCATCGAAATAATGTACAGACAGCATAGACCGACATTCGAATGCACCCAATAAACAGGCTCTGGACAATGTAATCGATGCTTCCTGCTATCGAGAAATCGCAATAGGTCAGGTCTCCATTGACTCAATGTCAATAGTGATTTTCGCGTTTGGCATTCGCCAGGTCTATGACTGTTCGAAGTAATGTGTTCAGACTTCGATGACAGATGAATATAGTGGACATTTCTCAAATGCTAGCTTAGGAATCACGACATTCATGTTTCTTAAGTCAATATCACATAAAAAAAAATTGGTGACATATTTTTATCAAATTTTTATCAACACACCACCAAAATTGAGGACTGTCGCCAGTAATCGGGGTCGCATGGTCACCCTATTGTGAGGGCCAGACCAGACTGCTGGAGTAGGCACAGGTGGAGTAGGCACAGGTGATTGTAAGATCAGCTGACACTCATTTCCTAAACGCTCTGGCAGAGACAGAGCACAAGAGACTGATGTACAGTTCCAAGGGCAGAAGCAGCGAGTGAGCGAGCGAGTAGGATGAGTCATGGCATATTTACTGTAGCTATGTGCACACTGCACCTCTGGCAGGTCCATGGCTTGTCCTTTGTCTTGTTCTGTCACAGCATCTTGCAATCATCCTTGATTATGAGTAGCGGAGAATAGCAGTCGTGCAAGAAGAGTCACACATCTCACTCACATAAACACCCACTGACTTACAGATACACAAACGTACTCTTTTCAAACATCAGACTAATCTCTCTCTCTCTCTCTCTCTCTCTCTCTCTCTCTCTCTCTCTCTCTCTCTCTCTCTCTCGCTCTCTGTGAAATAAAATCAAATAGCCTACTGCTTTATTGGTATGAATGAATTGATTGCCAAAGCAATGCTGACTATGAGCTAAAGTTGAAATAGAGAAGAAAGAAAAGGAGAAAAGAAACAAGGTCAGTGAGAGTAAATATAAAACAGCCAAGTTGTAAAACTGTAAAAATAAAAAAATAAAAATAAAAGATAAAAAAAAATAAAAATAGATTAAATAAACTAGAAAAGCCCTCAGAAATGCAGTCCCAGTAGGGTCACTTATGCAATATAAATTCCAGATGGTGTTCCAGATCACCGATCACCACCCAAATGTAATCATCTGTTCCTTGCCCTAAAACCCACATTTCATCCAAATCCGTGCTGTACTTTTCAAGTTATTTTGCACACAGACACACAAACAGACATACAAATGGCAGGGGAAACATAGCCTCCTTGCTGGAGGTACAGTAATTAACCAAGTAGTCAAATCATTGATTACTAATTTGTTACTAACTTTCATTACATCTTCCAAT
Source organism: Sardinella longiceps (assembly GCA_027497455.2). Classification (NCBI taxonomy): domain Eukaryota; kingdom Metazoa; phylum Chordata; class Actinopteri; order Clupeiformes; family Clupeidae; genus Sardinella; species Sardinella longiceps. Next base: position 9,028,385 of record JAODXP020000006.1, on the reverse strand, counting down.
AATGATACATCAAGTTTTATGCCATTAGTTTCTTTAAGTATGTATGCTATACATACTAGTAGGCTATACACATATACTTTTCAGTTAGTGAAATAGGGTATGAGTATGACATGTTTATGTTATTTCTGTTTGTAAAACAGAAGGGGTCATTGATTCTGAGGGAAATGGGCTTTATGATGGTTAGTAGGTTAATGCTTTGCTCTCTCCCTCTCTTTCTACAGGTATAACTGTGGTGGTGTATTACACAGGGGACAGGCTATGTTTTCACCAAGATAAATAAGGAAAAGGGAACAAAATGTAGAAACAGATATTTCCAAAGATCAGCATGATAGGACCAAATGCATGAAGACATTTCTAGTAGGTTCCAATTGGTGTTTCTCTCATTACCCTTTGACCTGCACATATGTTTGACCCCTGGGTCACGGCTATTATACAGGGGTCACATTGAGTGTCCTTGTGATGATGAAAGATGACACACAGAGAAGCACAGAGAAAGGAAGAGAGCAGTGTTGGGCAAGTTACTGCAAAACTGTAATGCGTTATTTATTACTTGTTACTGACATTTTAAAGCAGTCTCTTACATCACAGTATTAGTGTTTTGAAAATGTAAGGTGTTACATTACTGTTGCATTACATTTAAGTTACTCTTCGGGCCTTCCGGTAGCCTATGACCTTCATTAGTTCGTTATTAATGTTGAGAATGACAAACGTTTTACCCTTGCTGACCCATCAGTGATTTTTGGCGAATTTGTATGAAGGAAAAAAAAACACCACTTCATTCCAAAATAAAAATGCATTGTAACTTGAGTTACTGACAATTGTACCGAGGAAAATATTACCAGTTTTTTTTTCTGTAATGCACATTACCAAGTTACCACAAAAAGCAATGCATTACAGTAATTAGTTACTTTTGTAACTCGTTACTCCCAACACTGGAAGAGAGAGCATGCGCAAGAGAAAGATAGAGTTTATGATAGGCTTGTTGAAGAGTAGGTTTGTAAAATGTCCTCCTGTAACAGTGAAGGTTTAATGAATCAGCACTACTATATGTGGTAATATCTAATTCACATAAATTTTATAATGTCAGGTGCAATTCCAGCTAATGTGGTAAAACCATAAAGGGTTGTATTGGAGTATTGAAGGTTCTTTTTGTAAATATTTATACTTCCAAATAATAACAGTTTACAAAAGACACTAACTATAACTATTTAATGCACTTAAAGTATGGCAGTAGACGTATTATATCAGAAAGTGCACAAGCTGAACAAGCTTTCCTCGTGTAAAATACTGTTTATTAATGAAGTGCTCATTGTAACATACAAGCTTTCATAATAAAAGATGACCAAGACTTACTGTACACTACAGTGTATTGCGATCATGTCTATTCAAATGTAGTTGCTTGTGTATACACACATATCATCTACGTATTATGCATCATCATGAATACTTTAAGAATATGAGTTTAAACTTCGTGTAGATCTTGTTATGAAGTGTTATAATGTGCTATTCTATTTCATTATTCATCAAATCATACTTAAAATGAAATTATTTCCAATCAGTAGACATACAGTAATTGTTGTTGTTACATTCCAATTATGTATATACATGCATGCATAAAAGTACCCAGGCTGTGCTCTGATTCACAAACATAAACAAACACAGACAAACACATGCACAACACACTAGCCACACAATAGATGCATTCTGGCACATGCCAAAACCCCACCCTCACCCAAACACTGACTCGCTCTCTCTCTCTCTCTCTCTCTCTTTCTCTTTTACGCACACACACACACACACACACACACACACACACACACACACACACACACACACACACACACATACACACAATCCTGCTTATCTACCCCTTGTGACTGCCGCTGGCTTTGGTGGTGTTTCCCATTCTGCATTACATAAACTGCACAATGAGTCAAATCTGTGGCCCAACAAACAGCTTTGTGTTTGAAAAAGATTCCAGCACGCTCCTGATTAGGCTGAACCAGTCGCCTGCATGCCTGACTGTCTCTAAAACAGGCATTCTAAGGTCCCTCGGAATGTGTGTTTGCATATGTATGTGTATGTGTGTCTGTCTGTGTGTGTGTGTGTGTGTGTGTGTGTGTGTGTGTGTGTGTGTGTGTGTGTGTGTGTTTGAAGCAAATGAAACCAGCTGTGACTGATGGTATACTTGTGCATTCACTTGTGCTTGGTAATTATAAGGCTGGCCATACCCTATACTGAAAGTGCTTATGTTAATTTCCTTGATATATACATTAGTAGTGTACAAATATGCAAAATAGCACCTAGCACTGGATATCTATCAGATACTGTAGATCCTCCAGTCGCCCGCCACCAGTCAAACTCCTCCAGACGAGCCGTGTAACCTCCCTTGGGCTGCGGCCAGGGACAGGTGGCCGATAGGGAGAGGAGAGGGGGGCAGCCAAGCATGGAGAAGCAGGCTATCAGATCCTCCCATCCAGAGCTGTGGATGAACACAATTAGTGCCACGGATCCACAGCCATCTGACAGTGCAGCTCCCCTCGCTGACACGTCTGACACATAGCACAGGGCCCAGCCGGTCCCAGCTGAGATCACAGTTTAACGCATGCGCGCGCAAACACACACAGCACACACACATGCAGACACACACAGCACATACACACACACACATGCGCGCGCGCGCACACACACACACACACAAACTGCACAGAACATGGACACATAAATGAATATTTTGGAACACATGCAAATGTTCGCAAGCACTTGCATGCATTTGCACTCATAAAGAAAAACAAACACACTCACACACAATCACTTGACCATCCATATAGATTCTGATTCACTGACTGTAAAAGTGGCTTTACATTTGAAAACACACACAGCAGGTTTTTACATAATGGTGTAGATGGTCTCAAACTTTAGTCCCACAAGCCAAATGTAGCCCACAACAGTGCAGCAACTTGGATAATTTTGATTGCATGTCAATTTTTTTTGCCTTTTTCACTTTCAAATTTAATACAAAGAGGCAAAAGATTTGAAAGACAGTATAGCAAATTGCTTCATTCCCTTTATTAAGGCACATCCTTTGACTAATGTGAAATTACATTGCACAACAAGCTGTATTTATCAGGGATAATACACTAATAATTGTTTTGAGATATAACAAAGATTTTTGTCCTCTTGCCCAATTGATCTCCCAACCCCCATTAGAAGACCACCTGGCAAATAGGCTGCAGGTCATTTGAGATCCTTGGTCTATATTATTATTTCAAGACATTGTAATTCATTAAACTTAATTATGGTCATGTGAAGTAAGCCACAGGTGTCTGGTTCACTGGCCTGTCTCTGACTGCAGTGGCCCATTTTATGTATGTATGTATGACAAGTTTAGGACTATAGGCCTACCTCCAAAGGCGCATAGAGTCCAACTAAACCATTTGCCTTAATGGAAATGTGTCTGTGCTAGTAAAGTTAATCTGTGCAATGTTCCGCCTGCTTTGTCCTGTTGTCACATTAGCTGAGTTATGTTAAATTGGCCGAGATGCATTGCTATCAATAGAGCAGTAACTGCACTTTCACCTGCCTTTCCGGAATGACTATTCCCATGTGCGCACTTTGTGGCCCACTAAACGGGCTTATGTTGTCCTTGTTCACTGAGACAGATGAAAGGCCCTCATCTGAGTTGGTGACAGGTTGAAAGTGGCTACAAGCTGAAACAACACCAAGAACTATGCCTTTGCAAATACCAGTTCCCTCCGTAATCCAAATTTCAAGACGGTCAAGTTGATTCTGAAAATGAGATTACGTAGGCTGTTAGATAAAAATAACTTGACCGGAGGATCTTAGAGAGAAGCAAAGTATGATTTATAACTCTTGACCTCTTGCTATAAGTCTAAATTCCCATCACATAGCGTTTGTGGAAATAGTCTAGCCAGTATTAATATTGATGCGTCTTTGCTGAACACCATGGAGATGCTCAAGGAAATATACTCAACACCATCTCCATATGCAATATAAATCTTCGCTATGCCTGAGGCAATTCATGTATAGTCTAGCCGAGAATGCAGCGGGGTGACGCATTGCAGGTACAAACGGTCCAATCACAGACCGAGTTTCACCACTACAACGTCCTGTGCGGCGCGAGATGCATCACAAACCAGCACAATTTACGCTTCCACCAGAAAGTAGTTCCACAAGAGAACGTCGACGTCTTAATACAAATTCATGATAAAAATAGGGAAACCTTCTTTTACTTCAAGTATCAAGTAAATATGTTTTTGGAAATTGTCTTACACTCTCGTACCCACAGTTTATACAATTTACTGCAAAACTAGGGAGGAAGTGAGTGTGCGGATGGATCATAAACGGGGAGGAGTTTACGCCTCTCCATTAAAGGCGCGTCTGCTTCAGCTTGGTCGCATCCTGTGTGAGTTGCCTGTTTGGGAGTGTTGAACCTGTGGAGCAACAAGGCGTAGCCTATTCTTAATACAGCGTGATGGTGAGTGGAGTTTCTGCTCTTATTATTAAAAAAAAAGCTTTAAAGGATACTATTGGATACAGGCAGCGATTAAACATCTATTGCTGTTGAGGAAGGCTTTAGATACCACCTCATTGTCAACAATATTGTGAATTAGCGCAGTTTTTGGCATGCGGAGCTGGCTCTTTATTGATGAAGAGATTTTAATTATTGGATTAGATATGATGCTAATAATACTACGGGCAGCGCTTATTGTTTATACAAACGAGAGGAAATGATGCAAGGCAATCTGGTGCTTAGTTTGACGGCTGTTGAGGGAGTCCATCCATTCTGCGGCATCCTCCCTGCATCACATTTCTGTGGCGTTGTATTTTCTCCCCGATTAAACAAACTGTGCATGATTGCGCTTGGTAACATTGTAGCATAATAATAGAAGCTGTCGCACAATTTTGGATGGGATAGAATTGATGGATCCGTGATCTATGGAACAACCCTACAAGGAACTGCGATGACGCATTTCTGTTGCTTGGATCTCCCGACTTCTGTGTAGGCTACTGGATGGCTTGTCAGATACTTCAATATCTAACCCATCAGGACTAACCTAAATAAGAGCATCCCGACCTACAGTCGGGAAGAGCGGGGAGTTTGTTGATGTAGTTCGGTGTTAATTCCCTGCGCGCACGCATCAGTTTTGCCTGTTTAACATGTTTTGCAGAAGTACGTCATTAAAAATGACGACCACTGCCCTGCCTGAAAGCATTGGGTGGAAATGTTGACGTTCCCTCTTTTTCTCTGTTCGCAGGCTGATCAACTGACAGAGGAACAGATTGCCGGTAAGATTGCGCTCTTTCTCTCTCTCTCGCTCTCTCCCTTTTTGTCGAACCGTGCCTGGCACATGGCCGATGGTGTGGATTAGGATTCCCGTGGTCGACCCCCCGCCCCCCCAACCCCTTTTCCTCCTCCACCCCTCCCACTCTGTCTTCCCTCCCCCCTCGTTGGATTTATATTTTCGCCTTTTAAGGCTTTCCTTAGGACAGACAGCAATGAAACGCCTGAATGAATGGACTGGCTGTAGCGAAGGTAACAGAACAGGCCTATAAAACAGGAGGTGTACTAACGACAGGAACGCCCTTCTGGCACTGCTTTGCATTTTATTGCAAATGATTTCTCCCAGGTTTCCCAGATATCGGCCTCCGTCCATCCCTCTCTCCCTCCCTTCCTCGCTCGCTCGCTCTCTCTATCATTCTTGCTTTCTCTCTCTTGCTTCCTCTCTCTGCCTGTCTCTCTGGCAGTGATGGTACTTTGGACCAGCCAGCTTTCTCTATGGAGCTCTTAGTCATGAGTGAAGGGTGTGCCTTGCCCCGTCAGAGCCCCAGTTCAGCAGTCAGCAGGGCAAACGCTGCTCTGCCAAAATAACCCCCACCCTGTTTGCAAACCTTTCCCTCTCTCCACACCCCTTCAACCTCTCAAATCCCCCCACCCCCCCAAACCCCTCACCATCCCCACCACTAACGGTTCAGTTGGATTCTGCCGCTTTTCACTGAGAATCTGCTTTTTAAGCAAAGGCCATTCATTGGGAGCTTGTTGTTTGGACCCTGTGATTCCAGAGGGGTGAGGGACACAAAAAAGTGTTTCACGTGCCATTGCAGCTGGCTTTTTGATCTCTCTCTCTCTCTCTCTCTCTCTCTCTCTCTCTGCCTCCCTCCTCCCCCTCCATCTTTCTCACTCTCTCTCTTTTTGGTAGGTCAGAGGACCTTAGGCCTAGCACCCTGAGAATAGTTGTGCCTGAATGCAAATAGGCGGCCATATCACC
>JAODXP020000006.1:9002095-9017095 GCA_027497455.2 Sardinella longiceps | reverse complement strand
TTCAACATTACTATTAAGGTGTACAATATTCATGCCATTTTCATATAGACTAGTACTCTCTCAGGTGCTTAAGTCCACTTAGCTCCATGTGTTTCAACCGGCCTTAAGCACTTTCTTGGACTTGAGCCCCTATGAGAACACCGGCCATAGTAGCTAAACTGGACAATGGTCAATCATGCGTTGTTCTACAAGTACTGAAGGTGTCTGTATGATGTGTTTACACCAAAAGACTTAAATGAATCATTAGTATGTCATATTACAACTGAAATGGATATTGATTCACTTTAAATACATTGTGTATTTTTGGAACTGTGATGTACAAAGCCAGTGCTACTCTGGGGAACAAACTAGCCTACCCTCCCATCCTGATATTGCATAATTCACACACCAAACAAGTTTCCATGGGCCAACAGACAGACATTACAGTTACAGAGTCCACAGGGACTGAGTGACCCCCATCTTTGGGTTGAATCATGCAGTACAATATCCACACTACTGTACACCAGCCTGCAATCCTGTGCACCACGGGGACAATGCAAATTATTCATGTAGCAGATACATGCTGTATTTGTGATGACATTGATATAGGCTAAACATTGGTGGGGATTGTGTTCATCATGAGCCAATGGCCAATCAGAAAGCTAACTGAAGACAACATTTGGTTACAAAGAAACCAAACATTTGGTTACAATGAAAACATGCACCATACTCCAGCACAACTGCCTCTGGACACCATTGTTTTCTCTGTAGCTACTTTCTTTGCTAGCCCCAGGCCCAGGAGATCTTTCACAGTGATCCCTGGGTCTTCCACTATTTTGACTATCCATTTGATTCCCAGAATTGGAAACCTGCAAGAAATGTTGCACCTGTGCAGTTGACAGGTTTGGCCCTAATGGTGACTGCTTAGAAGGGTTGGTTTGAAATGTGTCTAAATATTATGTAATTATTTCTTGGGTTGAATGATATCAATATCTGGTCAAAGTTTTATGCCAATAGTGCAATCAGTTTACCTATATTGAAAAAAGTCGACGTGTTCAATATTTATTTTCGCAGGGCTAATGGAAAAAAATGACCAAATTGACCCCAAAATGGCCTAATCTAAGCTGCGCCGTGACTAGAGAACATTGCAATAGCAAACCACAGTGATAATACTCTGAAATACAGAACTACCGGTTGTGCAATTCTAATTGGGTATCAAGAGGATTCAAGCAGAGATCTTTGCTATCATCAAAGATACTTGCTTCACCAACTTCTGATCGTTTCTAAATTCTAGAAGTTATGTCATGGTTCCTGTCATAAACGTCATAAACAAATAGAGCATTTATCCGTCTGCATACACGTTTTTGTGCATGGATTGCCTGATTAATTGTTAAACAAAAGATGTCACCTCTGATTAGGTTGGTTGTGCTGAGGGCTTGATGGTGTGACGGGCCTAGCGACGGTCACGGTAGACTCGGTGTCCGTTACCTGAGCCACAATAAGTGCCTGACAAAAGCCTGAAGACGCAAAGAGAAACAGACGCAATATGACCATTAGGAGAGATAAAGACGTATCGAAATTGAAGGACGTATGTCGCGCTACAGACAAAACAACGGACAAGGTAAGAATGGAAAAAGTAAGGCGCACTGAATTATTGATCATAGTTCCATTTTAACTCCACGGAGGGTTGTACTTGTTTATTCCTCTGTAGGCCTAGCCACTGAAAGACGCACTCGGCATTCAAATTTAATAAAGCCTTGTATTGCGGAATTTGGCACACAGCGTACACAGTTGGCACTTGTGTAGACGCATACATGTGTAGATTTATGCATCTCTCTCTGTGAATTAAACGTTCTAAAGAGGCACCTCCAGAGACATTCCTGGAAATACAGACAAAAAGATATTATAGACAGACAAGGTAAATGAACAAAACTAAATGTTTAATGTTTCCACAGGGTAATGACAAGCATGCAGAGAGAGGAGGCTGGTGGAAAGACACCATCAAAGTATGTTAGCCTACTTACACACACACACACACACACACACACACACACACACACACACACACACACACACACAAAGCTGACGCACACGCTCACACACACACACACACACACACACACACACACACACACACACACACACACACACACACACACACACACACACACACACACACACGCACACACACAGGCACAAACACAAAGGATTAGGTTGGTGGGTTGGTGTAGTAGGCTAATGTACACAAAGGCTAAATGTAAATGGTTACACAGGGAGAATGTGGGTAATTCAAATAACCTTGTAACTTCAGTTGATAATGTTGAAAATATGAGTTATGAGAGGGTGGTGGTAATGTAATGTTTATGGAACATTTTGTCAAGCAAGCTGAGTTCTGGGTTGGAATCTTGGCTGCCTCTGTTGTGCACCATAAGCAAGGTATTTACAGTAATATCATCAATATTCTTCTAGGGATGACTGTGTATCAGTTGACAATCAGTTAGCGTCTGCTAAAACAAACAAAATTTTGTAATATAGCCATATTTCATTCTGTCCAGGACACCCCTATTCCAGGCACATACCACATCCGAGACTTTATTGAGGAGGCCAAGCTCAACCCTGTGCGTGTGACCTATGGCTTCAAGGGCATTGGGCGCAACAGAGAAACCACCCGCATACGCAAGGGTGACATGCTCATGCCTGGCGCCTATGAGTTCCTGGACTCCACCCAGCAGGCACTACAGCGACATGCTTCTTGGGCATTTAAGAACTGCCCACGACCCAATAACTACACACTGGGCATCCGGGACAAGGTGGGTCCAGAGAGGAAGGGAGTCATTAGGGTTTCATTTATTCTATTAAAAAGTGTACACACACATCCAGAAGTCACAGGTGCTGGGTAAAATAAAACGTGAATGAAAATGAAAAATACCCGCACACTGTTACTACTGCTCCCAGTGGATTTATTTCACAACGTTTCGGCCCAGGTTTGGCCTTCGTCAGGTGTAACAAGAACAAAGGGTGGGAGGGGATATATAGCCTACGTTGCCCATGTCATGGGCCTTGCATCTTGTTCTTGTTACACCTGACGAAGGCCAAACCTGGGCCGAAACGTTGTGAAATAAATCCACTGGGAGCAGCAGTAACAGTGTGCGGGAATTATAGTCATTAGGGTTTGACAGGTTGTCTATCTGGGTTGTCACTAAAAGGGTTATGGTCACGGCCGGCGTTGATGCTGAAATTTCACATTTATCTGGGTTATCTAGAGGCAATGTTGCCAAACGGCCTACTATACCTATAAACAATCTAAAACAATACAAAGTGTGTGTGTGTGTGTGTGTGTTTGCGTTTGTGGGCACGCACATGTACATTTTAAAGTAATTAATTTGCTTTGTAATAGCTTATGTTGTGGAAGGGCTTTCAAAATAGTCAATTTGCAGCTTAATTTCAATCCTGCCTCTTGTGTGTGTGTGTGTGTGTGTGTGTGTGTGTGCATTTTCTAGGACATAGACCTCTCCCCTTGTCACTATGACACTATGGACAAACCCGTCCCCAGGCTTCCCTGCAGGTAAGGATCTAGCCTTGACCCACCGCCTGCTACTTCTTCCCTTCAGCTAAGGACACAGATATGAACTCTCTCCTTGTCCTTCCTTTTCCTCCTTCCTTCCGGCACCCCACCTGTCATCAGTACTCCACACTAATTCCACTTTTCCTCTTCCACAGTTGTTTTTTTCTCTCCTTTGCCCCACTCACTCACCCTTATTCCCTTATTGAATGTTGAGTTAAGTGTTGAGTGTTTTTTTTCTTCTTCTTTTGGTTAAATGTGCTCTGACATTTGAAACACCAGCCAGTATTATTGTTGACATGACACAGTAGTGTTTCCGTCTTTCTGCTTTCTCTTTCTCTTTAGGTTACTTTTCCTCGGTTCTTTCACTTCCTTACATCTCCTCTTATCTCCCCCTTCTTCCTTCTTCTGTCATTTTCTCTGATTTTGTTGTGAGTAATAAAACTCTACTCCTTCCTCCTCCCTCTCTCTCATTCTCACTCACTACTCTCCTCGTCTTCTCTCCTTGCAGACATGTGATGTTTCGATCGGCTGTACCTCGTCTCACCTTCCTCCCAGTGAGTATCCATTTACCTTACCTTTACCTTAGCCAAAGCCACGGCCTCTCTATCTCTCTCTCTGTCTGTTTTTTTTCAGTTACTGCCAGGGTCATGGGTTTGTTAATTTGTGAAGCAATGTTTAATCATGCAAATCCATTACAATAGGTTCGGGTGCAGGATCAAAAAGTATTAAGAGTTTCAAGAAACGAGGTGTCCAAGGTGTGCAAATCTTGCCTCTTGAAAACTTAATTTTTTTGTGAGACTAAGCATCTGGTTATCATAACTTAAAGGTAAATCATGCAAATCTGGGATGTTTTTAACTATGTTTTTGTAGTGTACACCCTAAAAACCTAAATTCTTTTGCTGGTAAACCGAAGGGTAGGAACCAGAGAGTCATTATTCACTCCGTGCGTTTATTCATTCATTGCCTTGTGTGTGCAATGTGCATGTGCCGGTATGTTTATTGGGAGTGTGTAAGGTATAGGCCCATGTATTTGTCTCTGAGTGTGTGTGTGTGTGTGTGTGTGTGTGTGTGTGTGTGTGTGTGTGTGTGTGTGTGTGTCTGAGCTTGCAGTCTGGGCGTCCCCAGCAGATTGCCTGGTGAGTGGTGCTGGCAGCTGCTTGGCGTTGACAGTGGGGTGAAGGTGCAAAGCTGACCCATGGGGGTCATTAGAGGTCAATCTCTCTCTCTCTCTCTCTCTCTCTCTCTCTCTCCCTCTCTCTCTCTCTCTCTTTCTCCGACTGTGTCTGTCTGCCCCTCTGTCGTCTCCTCTCTCCCACCTGTCTCATTGGCCCATACAATTGGTCAGATGCCAACAGCCTCCCCACCTGCCTCATGGTCATGGCTGTGTCCACTCCTTGAGCCACTCACTACAAAGCACACAATACAGCTCACTGTGTATACAGTGCAACACTTTACCATACAACCCAGCAACACACAGCACATTAGAACAGTACAAAACACAATACAGCAAAACACAATGCAACACTGCAACTTAAAGCAACATAACGCCACATATGATCTATTTTTGCAAAAGAATTCCAACACAGCTCTGCACACTAAGCGTAATGCAGTGTCTGGTGAAAAATTAGACACAACATACCAGAACACAACATGAATAAAAAGATAAGAGGACACACATATGTGTATGCAGCACAAGATGGCAGTTACAACTCATACTGTAGTGCAGCATCTACTAGCTCTAATTAAGCAAAAACAGTTAGTGCTTTTTATACCAATCTGTCTCCTCACACCTGCAGGCCAGTGGCCTAGTTTTCATCTTCCTCAGTCTCACTGTCGGTTCCTAAGCAACCACAGACAAAACAATAAGTCTAATCACTCATTTCTGCTTCTGTTTGCCTGCAATGGAAGATGTGCTGTATGTGCACAGACAGAATATGGTTCTACTTCCCTGTGTGTTTACAAGGTTTTGGGTATCTCTGGTTTTGATAATGAAGCTTGAGGGTATTTGTATCAGGACAGTACTTATGTTGCTTTGGTGTCAGTGCTGTAGAAATGTTTGTTTGTTTGTTTGTTTGTTTTTTTGCTTTGTTTGTAATGTATAGTTTATAGTGTATATTTACAGTAATACACAAACCTAAAATATGAATATGAATTAAATTTGAAAATATGAAAGTGAAACTTGCCTGGTCTCACATGGTTGCTTGTATTACTGTACAAAGTAATTCAAATATATATATATATATATATATAACTTTCTCCACCACATGACCATGGCCATTCTGCATTACTATAATTCAAATATCTAGAACATTCTCCAGCACATGGTGTCTATGACCAGAAACGCTTATGGAAGTGGGGCATGGAAGACCGTAATTTGCTGTCTCATGTTTCCTTAGAAAGCCATGCTGGGTGAAAGGTTTAGGGGCCAGCCAACATCAAGTGAGTGGGGAGGGGTGTAAGGATCTGTGCTACAGACATGGGATCCCCCCGACACACACACACACACACACACACACACACACACACACACATGCATGCAGGGTTGGGAGTGTGTTAGGGTGATATTGTGGGGTGGGGTGCTTGTCTGAGGTATGTGTGAACTCTGTGCTCGGCCGTACCCTCTGTTTTAAAACTCTGGTGTGAAATAGAGAGGAATTAGCACCTCCAGTATAGGGTGGCGCCGTGTGGCACAGAGCGCATGCCAGGCATAGCCACACAAAGTCCAGTGCCAACCGCATGAATGAGAGAGTGGGCAGAGCAGATTGCAGTGTCAGGCCATTGGGCTAAACTTGTGTGTCTGTGTGTGTGTGTGTGTGTGTGTGTGTGTGTGTTGTGTGTGTGTGTGTGTGTGTGTGTGTCTGTGTGTGTGTGTGTGTGTGTGTGTGTGTGTGTGTGTGTGTGTGTGTGTGTGTGTGTGTGTGTGTGTGTTACAGAGGGATGGCCCTGCTCCTGGGCAGTATGAAGTGAAGACTCCCCAAAGCTCTACACCAGTCATCTCCTCTTGCTTCAGGTCCACTTTACCTCGCCTTCTCTCTGTCCGTTCGGTGGGTATCTGTGTGTGTGTGTGTGTGTGTGTGTGTGTGTGTGTGTGTGTGTGTGTGTGTGTGTGTGTGTGTGCATGAGCGTGTGTTGCACTGTAGCAATTGTATATTCCATACTGTTCTCCATATTAGGGAATTGAGGAAATTGTAATTGTCACATGCAGACGATTACTGGGGTAAAAAATGCAGTTAAATTGTGTCTGGTCTCTGCCTATTTGTGCAAAATACAGAAGTGATTGTTTAAGTGGTGCTGTTAAGTGTATACTGTTGAGTTACTTTCCTGAGTATTATATACTACAGACTGTATGTGTGCGTATTTGTATGTGTATGTGTATAACCTATTTATATAGAATTTCTAATCTTATTTATTTGGACTAGTTTTAGCTAAACGCACAGTTGTGGGGGGATCAGAGTACATTTCACTGAATGTTGTACACGATGCATGTGACAAATAAGGTATCTTGTATCTTATAAAGTATCTTGTATATATACTGTATACTGAGCGAGAATCTTGTGTATGGCAGAGGACTCCCGGGCCTGGGACATATGAGCCGTCATGGCAGCTGGGGCCTCGACTGCTCACAGAGGCCGACATGGGCCGCAACCACGGCCTGTTCTTCCGCAACACATTTTGAGGCCAGAGTGATCGCATGGAGCCGTCAATCAAATGTCTGTCCCACATGATATTACCAGGCTCCCCTGTATGCTGTTTTGTCGAGCTGAACAGTGTGCGACATTATTTTCGTCCCATCAAAGTAAATCAAGAAACCTTGCATAATCATTGCCTAGAGTTGAGTTGTTGTTTTTTTCAGACATTAAACACACACACACACACACACACACACACACACACACACACACACACACATACTTCACATGTTTGTGCTCAAAGACACACATTTACTAACAAACTCATATATTCATACTCTCATTCATATACATCAAGAGAAATATTTATGTATAATTTTTTTTTTTCAAAAATGTTCCTCTCAGAGAATAAAGAGGCAATTCATTTAATCAATCCCAAGTGCACAATGATGCCCTGTACTTTCCATGTGCTTGTGAAATGCCAGCTCAGTGACTCATCCAGTGTACACCCCCCCACCCATACACACACACACACACACACACTCCCTGTGCTGTGAGCCCTCTGCTGCGCTGTGAATGCAGCTAAGTCTCCTGTCAAAGGCGCTAAGCTAGGCGCTACAGCAGCGGCCTCTCATGCTTCTCCATGCTCATTCAGTGCCAACAAAGAGGTCAGCAGCACACAATTAAACAGCTGTTTTCATCATGTCTGCCGACTCCACACATTTCAAACAACACAAAATAGCACAGCACCACAGAGTTGCACAGAGACAATGAGGTGGTTTGGGGGGGGGGTATAAAAGAAGAGAAAGAAAGAGTTGGGGATAGGTGGAAATCATCGAGAAGAGTTTCCAGGAAGGGAAAAGCATGAAAGTTTGAATGAAAAATGGAAAGGAGAGAGAAATGGGTTTGTTTTAGGAAAATGTGTGGTAATTAGAGGACCAGTTTCTTGAAGATAGATAGCTGGACTGGACGGAGATATGTAAATGTGTGGTAATTAGTGGAACAGTTTATTGAAGATAGATAGCTGGAGTCAACGAGAGATGGAGAGAGGTATTTTGTGAGTAAATGCATGTTCCTTTGTGTTGAGCTTCATGTTTGTGTTTCCACAACCTGCCGCACTCAGAAGTCTCTGAATATTTCATGGCTTCGCAGTGTCCACACACACACACACACACACACACACACAAATGGATGCCCCCCCCCCCTTTCTGTTTCCTGGCAAACCCCTGTGTGGTGTGGTCACATGGCACAACACAGGACCACATTCCCTTCTAACATCCACCACAATCACATCTCAACACTTCACCCAAGATGGATTGCCTGTATATGTGGAGGGTCAAAGTCTCCTTAGGCCCTAGAGTACATACTTCCCTACCCTAGAGTATATACTTCCTTGATATGGGGTCAGACACACAGACGTCACCCCACCCTGTCATTAGGGCACTAACTCTGCATGTGAGTCAGACTCACTGATGTGAGAATACATAGTCAGTGATGGGAAGTCCTGTACTGGACTTCGGACGACACTCTTTGGTTTGCATTTGAAGTCTTCAGATGTAAAAACCCTCCAAGTTCATTTGCAATGAATTTACAGAAATATATTGATATTTCCTAATTTTGATAAACTTCATTATCAGTCAAGCTCCAAAAGAATGATTTGTTTGTTGTTAATGATATTTTGATACAGATTGATAGAGATTACTTGGAAATATTTAAACAGAAGTTTTTAATAATTCTTAAAATGGACTTGGATCTCGCATCTGAAATCTTTACTGTATGCCAAATAAACAGTACATCTAATATATAGATTTTTCCCCATAGGAGGCTATAGTCATAGTCATGCATCTGAGCAAGCCCATTGGTCGCACGACTGAACTCTACAACCTCTGGCAGGATAAAAATTGTCATGATTCTCAAAGAATTTGTGTTTTTCTTTGGCTGCAAATCCCCTGCTAACCTCAATATTGTCTCAACACAGCAATTTAAGAACACAACAACTTAATCCCCAGTACTACACTCAAAGCCAATCAAGTGTGTGTGTGTGTGTGTGTGTGTGTGTGTGTGTGTGTGTGTGTGTGTGTGTGTGTGTGTGTGTGTGTGTGTGTGACACGTAACACAAGCACTGGTGACGGCCAGGAGAGGCAGGGTAACAGACACCCAGCAGTTAGAATCTCTTGGCTCTCCCAGGAAGAGCCACCAGTCCTGCTGTAAGTCAACGTCAGTGACTTACATACATGCAGATAAATGTGTGTGTGTGTGTGTGTGTGTGTGTGTGTGTGTGTGAGAGAGAGAGAGAGAGAGTGTGTGTGTGTGTGTGTGTGTGTGTAGAGAGAGAGAGTGAGTGTGTGTGTGTGTGTGTCTGTGAATTTTCCTTGATGCTTCATCCGACCAGTGTGTGTGTGTATGTGTGTGAGTGCTTGTGGTCATTGGTCACGCCATCAGGACCCTACTAATCCGCTCATCCCAGAAGGCATCACTGTTGCTGATGCTGCCGTGGTGATTTGGCCACTGGCATATACTAACCACACAAGGCTGAAGATTCAACGCCCAACACCATAAGTGCATGTGTGGCTCTGGGTATACCTTTATGGGTATACCTGTACACCTCATCCAGGTAAATATGCACATACAGTATACACTTGGAGAAACACATCACATTTAAAGCACTGCAAAGTAGTCGCTTTGCATAATAGCAGCAGAGTGTGTGTGTGTGTGTGTGTGTGTGTGTGGTGGCGGGGAGGGGGGGGGGTCTGTATTAGTTGATGATTGTGAACTAAATAAAGTTAGGAAAAGAAGAAGAACTTAAATTTTCACGTGTGTAATTTCATGTCCAGTACTTCAAATTTCAATAGAATACCAGAGTGAAATCGATTTAAGAAATGTGAGATTACTGTATTTGATTAGGCAATGCATCTAACTCTCCAGTCCACCATAGCCCAAGACTGCAGTAAACATGTGTTGGCCAAGTGCCCCCCCCCTCCACCCAGACCTCTCCACCTCCAACACTGATGCCCCAGATGGAGGCCCTGCTGTAGGGCGCTATACCACCCAAAGTGGCATCTCTGCACTGGTCAGCACAGCAGGGCTGATATTTCAATAGGCCACCCCATAGCAGTGCTGATGGCTGAGCACACCAGCCCCTACACACCTATTCAACAGCACATGAAATATTCACCAGACACTGTTTAGGACCAGGGGGTGGTGAAGAGGGGAGGGTGACACATGCTTGTGCTTGTTTACTGATAAACACATTTTGACAAGAGGACAACAAACAAACACTCAAGCAACTTAAAATGTCTTAAAATGTTTGAAGACGTGGTGTAAATAAAATGTGCAAGCGAGCATGTACAAGTACTTATGATTCAGAAACAGAACCTTTCTGGACCTTATGGATCCCTTTGGGCCGCAGCATTTCTGGAGCGGTTCTCTTCCTGATTAGATCCATGTCTGTCTGGTCTGTAGCCGCGGCGCCGCGCTCTGCTGTCTCTCCTCCAACTCCAACAGGAGTGGAAACTCCTGAACTTGAGCACGGCATTGTGATGGATTATTATTGTTACTGGCTGACAGGGAAAGAGGAACCGTGTGTAATGATGACACACACAGCCGCCACGCTTATAGTTCACTCCCAGGTCCAGGACTCTCAGATGTCCCTTTTCAAATGGGCTGACTAAATGATTGGCTGCACATGGTTAGCCCGCGGGTCAAGGGCACTGAATGCCATGGCCAACATGCCAGTCAACCCAATCCTGAGCCATAGCTTCCATCCATGGGCCTGAAACTAATTACAGAATTGCATGAATGATGTGCTACATTAAGGTTTGGCTTTCCTTATGACTTTCATTTCTCTCTCTCTCTCTCTCTCTCTCTCTCTCTCTCTCTCTCTCTCTCTCTCTCTCTCTCTCTGTCTGTCTCATGCAATACTGCTTTTATTTTGACCTTTATCAAAAGCAGGCACATCAGTCACCTGCGGTGTTTACTTCCGTGACTGAAACTCTGCCAGGACCAAGTCACTGGACACCTGACCGCTCCATCTCACCTGGAAGGTTCCAGAAACCAGAGCTTTGTCCCCCGGGCCGGGACGCCTGACGCGATCACACAGGCGCAGAGGAGACAGGGTGGCAGCACCACAGGTGAGACCTATGCACAGGTAAGCAGAAAAAAAGCACAAGGACAGGTCTCACAGAGTTTAGAGTTATTTTATCCTGTATTGATATTTCTTAGGCCGATCCTGCATGAATTTTATTCACACAACTGAGATTCATAATGTAAAATAATCTTTAAAATAGCTGAAAGGGGCTGTATATTCTAATATGACCAATATTTAACTCTATTATTTGCATTATTAGTTTGACATTATAAATCAGAATTAGCATCACTTACAGTAGCCTACTAAGAGTAGTACATCTACTATAAACACTAATAGTAGTATTTTTTTTTTTTTTATCTTTTACAAAACTATTATCACTTGAACTTCTCAGACTAAAATCAAAGCTGTGCACAATCAGTGATGGTTGTATCGTCACCACCACTGTTCTCTGTATCATATTTGGTCTGGTGTCTTTTTATAACATAAAACCTCATTTGTCACCGGTCCAAAATGGCTGACCTCCCTGTCGCAGTCTCATGGCGTGAATCCTGTGGCCTGCTAGCCCTCTGCGGCACGCAGGTTGACAAGGAGTCGGGGCAAGGCGATGAATGGAGCCACCTCACACCCCCGTCGCCTGATGTCATGCTGAGAGGATGTAGGCAGATCCTCCATTCATTAATCTGGCTCCATTTACCAGCACTGTCATGACCCACCGCGAACTGCACATATCCGTCAGCGCACAAACACTTGCACTCACACACTCACACGCTACGGGGAACAATTTGAAAACAATCAGAAAATGTACATGTACATTTTCCTAGCCTGACAAGTCAGATTAGTATATAATGTGTATAGTCTGCCGACAGAGATAGATTGCTGCTCAATCCCAGGGTAGAAATCAGCTTTGTCTTTCTAACTGCCTCTGCACTGTCCATTCTTTGGCTCTGGCAACAACCAATCAGAACAACGAAAAACTACAAGCCAATTTAAAAAAAAAAAAATGCGCTCAACCCACCCATGAGTCTCTACATGCATAGTGAGTTGTGATTGATCCCCCACCACTGAGGGATGACCAATCACAAGTCCCTATGGCTCATCACTACACATACTGGCTGAGCAAAACAACAAAAAAGAAAATCTCAGATTCTGTAACTAGTAATTCTTGCAACCAATTAGCTAACATCCAAGTAAACATACTGTATGTCTGCATGTCAAGAGTGTCCAGACTATAAAGTGAAAGAGTCTGATCTGTCAGGCTCGTTTTTCAGTAACAAGTAGAAAAGAGCTTGTACCTGAGAATAACATCGTTTGATAGAATAGACCCAAGAGATTCTGAAGAAAGCTCTTTTCATCTGACTATTTTCAGACCATAATCAAATCCACAGGTATTTATGTTTCAGATACACCAGCAACCTGTTGTATTGCTGTAACATAGATATGATGATAAACCTTTTACAACCTTTTGTCTCTGATTAGCACCCATAAAGCATTGCCAGTAAGAGGCATGGCACACACACTGCTTCTCCCATGGCCCTTCACCCCACTGGCACCATGACCTTGACCTACTGAAGCTGCTCCTGCCCTGAGCCAAGGCCAGCACTGACTGAGAGGGAGTGCAAGGCGTCCTGTGCAAGACTGAAAGACTTGGGATGTTGTGATGACTGAACAGTAACATCTACACAGATAAATTATTATGGGATATTATGACATAGGATCATGTCAACAACATGCCTCACCTCAACAGCTCTCTCTGGGACCATTTTATGAACTGAATCTTACTGAAAAACCTAGTGATGATTGAAGGAGCTTCTGAGTTATGAGGAGTGTATCACTATGTGTTATATATGAGTTGTGTTTGTATGGTGCTGTAATGTCATGAGGGCCACTGATACCTCTACAGGTCCAGCAGCATAACTGATATGATGGTGCTCTGAAAGGTAGCACTGTTTACAGTACTGGTGTCAGCTTCACGGAAGGACAAACACCTTTATTCCTCTCATTCATTATTAACTCCTGTCATAACTCCTCCAGTTCATAACCCCTCCCTGCAACCTGATGATGAGGGGTATATTATAGCCTATTATTCTGCAGGGATGTGTCAATATTTAATACACTGGTCTCAATGTTTCGTATGAGCATGGCCCAGTACAAATGATAAACCTCAACAACCTTTATATGAGGTCATAAAACTTTGAATTGTTTGGATATCAGTTTTATGACCGTGCTTTTGAAAAACACTGCCGTTTTATTGTGGAAACAACATGAAAGTCACATGTGAGTCATTTTCGTTATTACTAGGCACTTACTTGTATTGTGTTGCAGTTTGATTGTTATCCCTCTTTTGTAAGTCGCTTTGGAAGTGTCTGCTAAATGCATAAATGTAAATGTAATGTATTACTGGGTACCTGACCAATTTAAGATCTTTTAAATGGTAAGAGACTGGAGAGATGAGACATCAGAGGAGTGGTGATGACTGCAGGTGTTTTTGTGCTGTTGCTGGGCTGAGATGCCTCAAGCAATTACAGTCAGTGAGCAGTGTTGGGAGTAATGAGTTACAAAAGTAACTAATTATTGCTGTAATGCATTGTTTTTGTGGTAACTTGGTAATGTAAGGCATTACAGGAAAAAAAAAAGGCTAATATTTTACTCGGTACAATTGTGAGTAACTCAAGTTACAATGCATTTTTAACTTGAAATGAAGTGCCGTTTTTTTTCCTTCATACAAATTCGCCAAAAATCACTGAGAGGTCAGCAAGGGCAAAACGTCTGCTGTGCTGGAATTAATGTAGAACTTTACAGTGTCCGCTTGTCATTCTCAACATTCATAACGAAATAGTGAAGGTCATAGTGTACCGTGGGGCCCGGAGAGTAACTTAAATGTAATGCAACAGTAATGTAACGCCTTACATTTTCAAAACACTAATATTTTAATGTAAGGGGTTACTTTAAAATGTCAGTAACAAGTAATAAATAACGCACTTAAGTTTTGCAGTAACTTGCCCAACACTGTCAGTGAGAGGAGGTTATGGGTGGAGAGCGGAAAGCCCAACCTGCAGCTGCAGCCACCATCCAACAAACCTGCCAGTCTGACTCATCAGTGTGGAGAGAGAGAGATGAGTGTCCTGATCACAGAACAGAGAGTGGAGCTCAGACTTGCCAAGACACAAATAGAGGCCACAGGCAACACAGTGGAGCATCTACAGAGATATAATGAGGGTGACTGAATAGGATCTATAGCCTAGAACTCTAGACGTACTCTAGCGGTAGCAAATCGATTTACTCAGAGGGTACGTCTGTGGTGTTTAGCCAATCACAATGCTCTAAATTGTATTCAGACATCGGTGGTGTTTAGACAATAGCAATGCTCTATATGTGGACAGGGAGTCCTTGGGCGGGCTTAGTGTTGTTTGAATCTCCTTGTTCCTTGCTCTGATTGGCCTAAGCCAGAGCCAAACAAATCCATTTCTATGGCTCTGGTCCTACCGCTACCCAGAGGCAGTTTGAAAGATTATCCAACGTGGCTAGACCTTACATTTTATGCTATAGTGTGGCTTGTCAGGCTATATAATCCGTCCACAAGAACTAGCCCTTCATACCAGGGGTGACCAAACGTGACGGGGAGCACAAGACCTCAGAGATCATCTCAGGGACACTTCTCTGAATTTTCTTCATCATGGGCATTCATGCTTCTGCAGTCAATATTATTACAATAAGGAATGTTTATGATGATATAATGATAT
>JAODXP020000006.1:8974595-8977095 GCA_027497455.2 Sardinella longiceps | reverse complement strand
AACACTCGCTCAAAATCTCATTTAGTCTTTGCAGTACAGACAGAAACACTCTCACTCAGAATCTCATTTAGTCTTTGCAGTAGAGACAGAAACACTCGCTCAAAATCTCATTTAGTCTTTGCAGTACAGACAGAAACACTCTCGCTCAGAATCTCATTTAGTCTTTGCAGTACAGACAGAAACACTCTCGCTCAAAATCTCATTTAGTCTTTGCAGTACAGACAGAAACACTCTCGCTCAAAATCTCATTTAGTCTTTGCAGTACAGACAGAAACACTCAAAACGCTCAAAATCTCATTTAATAGGCACAGTTTGGCATGGTCTGATTAATCAGCAATTACAACACCTATGACTGAGCTGATCTGACTGCATACACACGTTCTCCAAGAACATGTGTATGCATACATAGTCTATGTGTATGTGTGCATGCAAGTACTGTATGTGTATGAGAGTTTGTTTGTGTGTGTGTGTGTGTGAGTGTGTGTGTGTGTGTGTGTGTGTGTGTGTGTGTGTGTGTGTGTGTGTGTGTGTGTGTGTGTGTGTGTGTGTGTGTGTGTGTGTAAATGTGAGACACTCCACAGTCACACCTCACCTTCCCACTCGCCATGAGTGACAAGCCCAGCTGGTACCAGAGGTGAAACTCATTGAAGGAGAATTTCATGGCCCGTTCCAAGCACTGGATCGCACACACACACACACACACACACACACGCACAGTCATACAAACATACACAAACAGGTGAAAAATGTTAATGTCTGTAATCAAATGTGATCAAATCTTCTGTGCAACTTGATGTTACTATAGCGTTATTGGTCAGTCACGCTGCACCTCTATGTTCCTTTAGAGAATGTTTGTCGTGAAGAATGACAAGCAGCTAAACTTTGAGTCATGCTTTCAATGGTGACACTTATTACACGGCGGCCCAGACAACACGCCACTCTGACAAACATGACCCCATTTTGAAATAAACACAACACCTGCTACTATGGCCTGTGAGTCACACACACACACACACACTCAATCCTATATTACACACATGTGTATGTGTGTGTGTGTGTGTGTGTGTGTGTGTGTGTGTGTGTGTGTGTGTGTGTGTGTGTGTGTGTGTGTGTATGTGTGTGTGTGTGTGTGTGTGTGTGTGTGTGTGTGTGTGTGTATGTGTGTGTGTGTGTGTGTGTGTGTGTGTGTGTGTGTGTGTGTGTGTGTGTGTTTGTGTGTGTGTGTGTGTGTGTGTGCTTGGCAATCATTTCAGCATGTTTGAAACACTGAGAGCGGGATTCATGATCCGAGAGAGCCGTGGTCCGAGGGCTTAGCTGATAGACCAAGGCTGTTCCCAAATAGCCTCACTGAAATGGCTATTACATCAGGAAACACATATTCACACATGAATAGCCTGCACACTTTGGGTGTGAAATGTCACTGGGGTTAGAGGCAAGGGGTTATTTATTAGATGGGCGACGTGGTCTGAACATCTACTGGTTAGTTTGACCAACATGCAACAACGTTTGGGGGAGGGGGGAGAGGAGGGAGAGAGGGGAGGGGGGTCACCTGTGTGGGGCTACGGTACGCACCCAAATTTACACCACCTGGGGGACATAGGACATAGGAAAAGAGGAGAGGATATGTGAGAAGAGAAAAGTAGAGGGGAGAAGAGGAGAGAAGAAGAGTAAATAGAAGGAGAGAAGAAGAGAGGAGACATGAGAAGAGAAAAGTAGAAGAGAAAAGAAAAGAAGAAGAGTAGATAGAAGGAGAGAAGAAGAGAAAAACGAGAAGAGGATGAAATGTTTAGGCCGGGGGTATGTAAAAGGAAGGGAGAATGACGGACATGGAAAGAGAAGAGACAGAGGAGCAGAGGGGACAGAAGAAAAAGGAGAATGCACAACAGGGATGCAGGTACTTCATGGGCTGTTGAAATGAATATTTCTATCATAATTATTTGAAGTCCCTATCACAAGATCCATGATTGTGTACATGAACATCAGTCTTGTATGGATCACAAGCAGGTGTATAAAGCAACTAAAAAAAGGGAGTACCTCAGCATTTGGTAGCATAGCTTAGCTTTGCCTGAGCTTGTGTCTTGGGTTCAGGGAACACGGAAACATATTCTATATTCTACCTCTGGATCTGTGAGAACACCCATTCTAGCATTATCTATTAGCACTACTGACAACATCTCTGCTGCTCTCCTTTGTCAAGGAATGAACTCTACTAGCCTATGTCTATGGTACAGTAGGCCCCCTGTCTTATCTGCATCACCTCAGAGAGCATGGCATACTGCCCCCTTCTGGCCATGCCGATGCTCAGCAGGTCGTAGATGGAGGTGCCTTCCTGTATGCTGCTCTCTCTGGCCTCCTTGTGCTCCGGAGCCAGACTCAGTACCGCGTCTGCACTGGCCTGCAGGGGGCGAGAGAGAGAGGTTAGCTGTTAG
Source organism: Sardinella longiceps (assembly GCA_027497455.2). Taxonomy (NCBI): domain Eukaryota; kingdom Metazoa; phylum Chordata; class Actinopteri; order Clupeiformes; family Clupeidae; genus Sardinella; species Sardinella longiceps. Next base: position 8,974,666 of record JAODXP020000006.1, on the reverse strand, counting down.
CATAGGTTAGCTGTGTGTGTGTGTGTGTGTGTGTGTGTGTGTGCAGACAGACAGAGACAGACAGACAGACA
>JAODXP020000006.1:8922095-8969595 GCA_027497455.2 Sardinella longiceps | reverse complement strand
ACACAGGCCCGCACACACACACACACACACACACACACACACACACACACACACACACACACACACACACACACACACACACACACACACACATACACACACACTCTGCCTCTAATCCAAACACTCCTAGTGAAGGAGCTCCTGAGTCTTTCTTTGCTTCTTTAGTGTATTGAGTTGTGTGTGGGAGCATGAGTGGGATTTTACATGACTCTATCCACAGTGCATCGGCCGCTTCTGGCCTATCCCCAGACCTCCTGCCTCAAGGGAGGGCAGCTACAGTATACGGGAGGTCTCTAGGCACCTACAGTAAATCATAATGTCCAGTCCTACAGCAGGGCCAGGCAAGGAGCTCCGACAACATCAGACCTTCAGGACACCACTGCTGGGCTCAGGCCTTGGGAATCCGTGTATAACATGTATACAGCGCCATTTACAATAAAATTGTCTCGCAGTGCTTTACAGATAGCAACAAGGAGCACCAAGAGCAAAAGGAGCAAGGAAAATCCCCTTCTGATAGTTAGTCAAGGAGGAAAACTTGAATACAGTACAGTCTTCTGTACAGGGGGAGGGATAACAGAATACTGGCTAAAAAAAAGCTATTTGTTTAAACGAAAAGTAGCAAACACCAATGACATTTCACAAGGTGCTGAGCTGACCTCTAGTTAAAAACAAAAAAGATAGTGTCCACATGCATATTTGTTTTATCTGATAACATTTTAACGGTATAACGAATGCCAAGAGGGTGAGACATTAACAAAGAAAACAAATATGCAGGGGAGTGTGCTGTACTTGTGTATCATAGGAACACCAGGAAACATGTTGCGCCGTTTTTAGGTAAATTTACCAGTTTCTTCGTCACTAAGACGGTCAAAATGGCTCAGTGGCCTCTCTTGGCGCACTCTCATACTTATTGCGCAGCTACAACACTTGCAGCTTAATGACGACCCCCCCAATGTAAAACAAAATCAAAACTGAATGAAACTAAAATCACATTTATTACCTCGGAGGTCAATATAACTCTTTGAAAATGATCTTCAGTGGATCGGTGGGTATACTTTTAACAAAATCCTTTGTTGCAAAATAAGGAAAATTTCAATCTTTACTCAACTTTGAACAGTATGTTATATAGTTTACTCCATTTTCAGTGATACTGTATCATACAACCTGCCACAGGTAAGACTGAGAGATTTATGAAGTGGAATGAGAGGATCTTTTGCGCTGACATCCATGCCACATACACACTATGAGTGAACCGAACTAGACTGAATAGGCATGGATGACACACCCTTGGGGGGATGGGAGCACAAGGCAAGGCAATCTGTGCGTCCTTTTGAGATCCTCATCTGAATGCAGAGAAACAATATTCATGATACATGACTGAGTCACACACACACACACAGAAACACACACAGAAACACACACACACACACACACAGAAACACACACAGTTTGAATGTTTATTTGTATGTGGTTTTGTAGTGGAGAGAATGACCCAGTGCTTCCTAAAACATGCTGACCCAGGCTACAAAAACAGAGGGAAGTTCACTACTCACATCTGGTTCTATCTTGCAAGAGTTATTGAACCACTATTGCCCTAAAACAGCCTGGTGCAATCTATTCTCCTGGGTTAAAACCCGAAAAGTCCCAATAAGGGCACAGACAACCGTCTACCCTTCCCTCATCCACGTTCACTTTTATTACATGGAGCTCAGAGAATCTGTTTTTTTATTTACTTAATGGAGGGGATCCAAAAGATCTACTTTGTGTTCCTTGGCTCTGGTTGTATTTATTCAATGGGAAACTCATGGCTGAGCTAAGATAAGCTACATTACAGCGGTCACTGCAGTTTTTTATTCTCATGATTATTTTTGATTGGCTGTGTTTAGGTTGTGCTGCCTGATGCTTCAGTGAGGTGAGATATTATGGGACTAGTCTCTACAAACCAGCAGGTGCCTCTGTCTAGCGCGCGTGCACACACACACACACACACACACACACACACACACACGCTCCTTACATAAATACATTCACTCATGTGTGCACACAGTACACTGTAAAAAAGCAGAGACAAAACAAACATATTTATCTTAAGTGCCCACCTGAACAGCCTCTGTTCAGCCAATCCCAACTTAAATGTTTGGCAGGTTTCAGTAAACCTCACTTGTCTGTTTGTCACAGGGGTGCTCTGTGTGCACAGCTCTCTTCTCCTCCCAGTCCTTCCCATTTTATGCTCCAGTATAACTCAATGCTCAGGCAAGAGGGATCACAAGAGATATTTCTGCTATATGTACTTGCACACTCATGGAGGACTGGTGAACTCTACTTAGTTCCCATACATACCAAAGTTAGAAGCTGCTGTATCAATGGAGAATTTAATACACTAGAGAATTGAATAGCAAATGTGAGCCTGTGTGCTTGAGCGTGCACTACAGTCAGAGAGGATTCAAGCGGAGCATGATCTTTGCTACAGTCTCCTTCTGTTTCTTCCACACACTGCCCCCCCCAACCAAACAGAGACCCATAAAGGCATACAAATCTCATGAAAACAGACACACTGATATAAAGACATAGTCCCATTACCTCATCTGACATTGTGTGAGCACAGTGCCCTCTACACAACAAAAGAGAACAATGTGCAAACAAAGTGAACTGGGCGGTACTGTGCACCTGCTCAATACAATCAAGGAGAAGTTAACTTTAAATCTACATCTGCTAAAGCTAACTGACATTTAGGACAAACAATTTCCACTGACCAAAATTAGCTCCACAGATCCCAGCAATTAGCATTTCTCATTATGTTTCTGCTTATTACGCTGTAATGACTTAAACTGCATTAGCAAAATGACCCAGCCCCACAATCATTAAGATTCATTTATATCCTGGACACACACAAGCACACAGAAGCATTTAACATCTCAACCATTCAGAGCTCACCAGACATACAGTACAGTACACAGGCCCAGTTAAGTGTCTTTTCTTCACAAAATTCAAAGAAAAACATAAACAACACCATACTTTTTAACCTTCCCTGACGAAAAAGCTAAATTCCCAGAGCAAAAATTCAAAACAAAAAAAAGATTCAAAGCAAAAAGAAGGTGTTTGTAGAAAATCTGTATAAAAATGATGCTTCTAGGCTAGTTGTTAATAAAATAGCCACAAAAACTCAAGCAAGACACCAGAGAAATTACAGCAATACCAAATAAAGACCAAGAAGGAAGCATGGTGATGGAGATAAATATCAAAATATCACATGGGGGACAACTACATGCTATGCCTATTACCAAAATTCTCTGAGTTTGTCCACAAAAATATCAGATTCCCTGACTTTCCATGTCTGGAACAGACTATAATGACATCCAATGACTTAAGGAGAGAAGTGTGGATCCTAGAAAAAGGATCCTAGACATACCCTAGTGGTAGCAAATGGATTTGCTCTGTAGGTACGTCTACACAAGAACCATAGGGCCTTAGTAGCTATTCTCCTGAGTTTGGTCGGGCTAAGACATACCTGGGCAAACTAAGGCCCGGGGGCCAGATGCGGCCCGCAGAGCTGTTTAATGCGGCCTGTGGAGCCTTCCCAAAATAAAATAATTTCTCATTTAGTCATGGTATTTATCAAATATGTTGTATTCATGAAATGCAAATTCCACCCTTTTAAACCTGCATATTAACATGTCCTCTGAAGAAAGTGGGGCTACTGGCTTGAGCCAATCTACCAACATCAGTAGGTTAACTGTTAACACCTCGCCCGCTAAAAGCCAATGTGGCCCTTTGGCCAAAATAATTGCCCACCCCTGGGCTAAGAGCACCGCTCTATCCTTATAGGACAGGATCCGACAGCATACAGAGAGTAAGAAAGACAACCACTGATGCCAGCCCTTGGATTGAGCCAGGGTTTATACAAGTAGATGGTAGCCATGCATGCTATAGTCTGTCTTCTCAGGTTAGCGTGAAGAGGTTACCTTTGATGACGAAGGCCTCTGCCAGCAGACGCAGGTGGTAGAGGGGCCGATTATCACGCATCAGCTCATCGATCCCTGCACGGGCACACATGCCCTGGGAGTCACGGTAACGACCCTGGGCATAGTGCACTTTGGCCATGAGGAGGAGGGCCTCATTAAAATACTTTGGCTAGGTACAGAAAAGAGAAAACACACACACACACACACACACACACACACACACACACACACACACACACACACACACACACTGTTAGAACAACCAATGAACAAACATGTAAACAAACACACAAACATAAACATTAAGAAACAAAACACACACACAAAGACACACACATACTGTACACACCTCCAGACGCCCTCGGCTCAGGACACTGTTGAGGTGTGCTTTGGCACGGGCCAGTTTGGGGTGCAGGTGGTCTGTCAAGGGGGTAGAGCTCCTCAAAAGACACACATTCTCCAGAAGACATTCCTCCAGCAAACTCTCAGCCAGAAGCAATGTGCCATAATCATCTACACACACACACACACACACACACACACACACACACACACACACACACACACACACACACACACACACACACACACACACACACACACACACACACACACACACACACACACACAAATATACATATTATGAATAAACACAAGGTCCTTGCAGAAATAGAAAGCGCACCCCACCCATAATTCTAGAGCTTGAAATGACTTCACCATTTGTACTGTATGTCCCACCTACACCCTGGCAGAGTGATATTATACCCTGTGCAACAGAGAGGGGGACTCAAGTCTAGCTTGGACTTGAGCTAGACTCAAGTCTAGCTTGGACTTGAGTCGCACTTACACTGCAAGTCATCCACCCAGAGAATTCAGACTTGACATGAGACTCAAGGTCTAAAGACTTGGATTTGACATGGGACTCGTGATGTGGGACTTGTGAAAAAACCTAATTTATTAATTTTTAGCACATTAATTTTCACAAGTTGAAAGTAATTCCCTCCCATCCTTTCCCCATCATTATTATGTAACTGTGCACAGGCAAGCAGCAACAGAATGCAAAATATTAACATTACACAAGCTACACCAGTGCTAGACCAGTGCAACAGCTGTGCTAATCAATGTTGATAACAATGAGTATTGAATTAATAGATTATGTACAGTGTGTAGTGTTATGCAATGTTAGACTGATGGCATGTACAGTACAACAACCAACAACAATATCTTTTTAGGTAGGCTACTGTATGTTACCATAATGCTCCGTGAAAGTAACACAGGACGTACAGTACAGAGACTTCAGACTTTGAACAAGTGTGTAATTTGCATGAATGAGTTGTGAGATGGACTTTTATTGTGTATATGTGTTGATGCACTTTACTAGAGTGGCTCTATGAATCTCATTGTATTCAATGCAATGACAATAAAGGCATACTGACTTTGGTCTTGTGACCACTTGGGACTTGAGTTGGCCCTGCGACTCAAAGACTTGAGACTTGACTTGGACTTGAGCTCAGAGACTCATGGCTTACAAAAAATGACTTGTGAACATCTCTGCTGTAAAATGGCTGATTCCAAGCCCCCTTCACAAATGGCTATGGGGGCAGTCATGATTACAAGATTCCCTTGTAATAACCTCCTCATCTATAGCTTTGAATAGCAGACCAGATACAGTCCTGAGCAAGCCAATAATTGGGCATGGAATCTGGGAATTTCTTGCACTACATTTCCCACAATCCTTTATCTGGTGTAATTTGGCTGCCTCTGACTCTGAAACTAAACATTTGTCTCCTGTTGGGCTTATGTCCTGTAAACACATTTATGAAAGGGCAGTTCCTGTTTAATAAAAAACGTCCAGAAGTTTTGGTCAAAACACCGGCCTCTGCCTCTACCTCTGACTAAATGTTTAGCCTTCATCCTAACAGCAGCGATATTTTCTCTCCTGTTTATGTGACATTTTTATCCATAAACCTTTAAAGGAGACTAGGAATGCACTGGCGTAATTCCAGGAATATGTTTATGAAAAACAACTTTCAGACACACATCCTCAGAGTTGTGACTGAACTCACACTTGACCTCAAGCTCCCTGGACCACTGTTGAAGTGGGTGGGTTGTGAAATGGCTGTCCTTGAATGGCTGCCTAATTCACAAAGACTGGATAAGTGTTTTGCAAACAGAGTTAGGCTACTAAAAAAGCCTGAGTTTCAACACCCAAGCCCCTGGGGCAATTTCAGATGCTAAAACTTGCCTCCTGTTTTCTTGCCCCCAGGATTCTTCTCTCGGCTAAAATATTATGATAAACAGACACTCAGAGGTGACATTAGTATTGTGCACTAAGTTTCACTATCACAGCTGCTGGGTTCTCCTAATGAGGTGGGTAGTGTGTGTGTGTGTGTTCGGTGTGTGTGTGTGTGTGTGTGTGTGTGTGTGTGTGTGTGTGTGTGTGTGTGTGTGTGAGAGAGAGAGAGAGAGAGAGAGAGAGAGAGAGAGCAGTGTGGACACAGGTGGACTTGCTTCTTTTGAGTGATCACATGGCTGGTTAGTTTTGGTCATGGATATAATAACAAATACAAGCTGCCCCCAAGCTGTGGGTCATATCTGTTAAAGCTGTTTGCCCTTACAGGACAAAATTTAAACAGTGACAGTGATGCAAGACAGAGGGGTTTTTGAAGAGTAAGTTCTCACACACCATATAATTCTGTCTAGAATGTCGACTGAAAATAGAGATGGCATACACAAGTGACCAATAAAATAATGCATCATTTCTATCCAAAAGTCTTTTCTCAGTCCCAGTGACAAACTGTGACCAAAACTCCCAAACAAACTGTTTCTTTCCAACTCTTATTCGTGGTCAAAAATAGCCGCCATGGAGCATATGACTCCATGAACCAAGAAAAAAAGTACAAAGTCCAAGTCAGGCGGAACAACCACTTACTCTCCCCGGGAATGCGCACCGAGCGGCGCAACAGCCATGCAACAGGTAGGTAGAGCGCTCACTCACCGTCCTCATGAAAGCGGGCTGCTGCCAGCTGTTCCACCATAGACGCGATCTTATCCCATTGACATTCTGAACGATATTTGTCAATCTCAGCCTCCAACCGATACTGCGAGAAAGATATTCGGGAGGTCATCCCCGGTATTTCTCGTTGACTGTACTCTCCCGACACAAGTGGAGTCACGGCGGACTGTGAAGTGATAAGAGAAGGGGAAGAAAACATTTAACTAAACTGAGCATGTGCGTGCGCAATATCCCGGTATCCTGGATATGTCAGGGCTGTAGTGATTCCCATTGATGAGTAATCTAAAATGTAAGGACACCACATCAGTGATTTTGGAATATCACCACAATGAATTGCTTGGAAGGTGTATTACAAAAGTAGACCTACATACCTAACCAAAAAATATGATGTGTCTCATAAAAGACTAAAATGGGCCTGGCATATAGATTAGCCTATGGGCTATGGATTATGTGATTACTAAAATAGCTACAATGTTTTTAATTGACACTGTAGTCTATTTAGTTAATTCAGCCGATGGGCTAATGAAAATATAGATTATGTATTGGAAGTATTAATATGCTTGTTATATTAGGCCTATTGGTCTTCGGAATGCAAAGCATTTGCGCTCAAATGCACATTTCACTTTTCATGTTTGCACTAATGTTACCATTTGGACCTTTTTTAAGTTATGGCTGTCTGCCCTCCCTTGAGGCACTCTGGATTTTCAGTTAGTTGCTCCTGGTGAATATATATCCTTTGTCTGTGTGCCCATATGTTATACTGTTTGTTTAAGATGCTGACACTAATTTCTGCCTGTATATTCATTTAAGGTAATTTGCCTTTCCGATCTCCAACAGGATATGGCCTAGCCTAGTTTCAACTACCAGACCTAATGGGAAACATTGTCCTGGATTAACTTCGTGCCCTCATCAGCAGTCATCTAACTAGATCAATTACCAGAGCTTAGACTCAACTACTGGTCACTACACAGGGGTTCTCTATCATTTACCCCCACGTAGCTGCAGGTGGATAACCTATTGTAGGCTGTCTGTCTATCTATCTATCTATCTATGGAATGCTTAATTAATAAGGCAACACTGTAACTCACAGGAAAGGTCAGATGTTGAATAATTGTAACAACCGCCTCACGGAAAACAATCAAGGTTGCTCTATGGAGGCTTTGCGTTATATTCAACTGTCTCTGCATCTCCGAATCCCAAGAGGGCATAATGCTTACATCGCCCATTCCTCTGGACTACACATTTGCATTCTGTCAGCTATTAGTTACACAATATATTTACTGTCAAGTGCAAGCATGTCAATGACTAATGGGTGGGAACTAGTGGGGGACAATTCAACACTGACTCGGCTCTCCACAATACGCTCAACTATGCGCAACAAACTAACCGGCTATGAGATTCTCGAGCCATCTACAATACAGGGTTCTAGCTATGTGACACCAAACAGAACCTCCAGTCTTCGGAAAATCGCTCTGGCAGTCTCATTTTCCCGGTGAAAGTGGGCCATTATTTAGGCCTGAGATTGCTGACGATTTAGTCCATCAACAAGCGGTAGCGTTTAAGACATGCATCACTTGCGAAGTGAACAGTTGGACATGGATTAGTAAGTGACTGAGAAAGCCACTTCTCACTTGTCCACTCACTGACGTACAACGAACAGCCAATCACAATTTAGCTGTCGTGTCCATGAGGTGTTCACGTAGACGAACTACGGAAAGCAACTCGGACCAAGTGAAGTGTAGCCGAAACAAGTAAAGGACTCACTGCAGGTAATGCCAGATGTGTTATTATAGAGAATAGCCAAATTACAATTTATAGTAGGCACACAAAGACTCTGTGTTATGTCAGGCCTTTGTTATACCCCATGGTGAGTTGTAACCAGAATGCCACTTTGTGACATAGCCATTGCAGAATCTAGCCGAAGTTACAGGCTCTCTCTTCTCACATAGCGGACACAAGGAAGGAAGGACCTATAAACAACGGTCATTACAGAGTATAAGCCACTTAAAATCTATACACTTTTGTATGGTGCTTGTGAATACTTACTAGCTTTTAACTGATGCGCGTTGATTCAAGTTTATGAATTAATGGTTTTAATGCCATCGCCTGCCCCTACGGCGGCGCGACGACAGCATGTTGATCATAGATGTCCAAAACGCAAGTTATCTTTTTAAGTGTTTGCTTAAACTACTTTATGTTTGTTTTTTGTATTTTGTAGGCTAAGTTAACTGTGTCTTTCCTTTAAAGTCACTGTGCCGTTGTATGCATATGGCAGGCAGGCTGTGACTATGAACCGCAAATATTCTGTCGACATCCAGATGTCAACTTGAGTTAAGCAAACATTTGCGCAAATCTTGGGTGATTGTACTTTCCAGCTTTCCACAGACTGCGGGACAATGACGTTAAGAAAGGCCTCAAAGAGCAGGGTAACGACGTTTGCTTGGAGCCTTTTACTTCTAGCTTCCTTCTGCCTACCAACAATCTATTGCCATGGAGAGCCACAGGCCGGGGGTGACGAGGACAGTCATCACCCCAATATACGCTTGGACAAGAACATGGTCCAGGATAAAGAGTGAGTCACCTCGCCTGTTTTTAAAAATGTAGACAAGCAAAAAGATTGACCATGAAGTTTAGTAATAAGCGTTTTTTCATATTTATGCATCCTCAATTTGTGGTAATAGTGCATGATGCATGGGTTTTCAGAGCAGGCCGTGCGTAAAATTCATTAAAAAACACGGACAAGGCTAACGTTATTAGGCTACAAATATCAAACAGCTGATAAATACAGAGGCGTATTTGTCCTGTGTCACATAATAGTGTGGGTAAGATGATACTTGGATCATTTGGCAAACCTGATATTAGGTCTGCATACTCAACAACTGTCACAGGCCTGTAGTGACGACCACAAGACATCATTTCTACATAATGGGAAATGATAATTACCAGAGACTTTCACACAGTTCTCTCCCAGTTTTTTTTTTTCTTCTTTTTGTGATTGCATTTTTGTCAGGTTGTATCTGTGTGAAAATGTGTTGGAAATTATATGTCCCCATTCTCTATGTAGCCAAATCATTGCACATTATTTGTCCTTTTACCTTGAATGAAGTCTTTAAAGTTAGAGCACCATCTTAATTGATCCATGAGTCCCTTTTCCACTTCCAACTTTCCAGTGGCAGCTCAGTAACGCTTGAGGGCGTCTGCTTACAATGCTGTACTGTTTTTTAAACAACTGTGTGGTCAGCTTCTTGGCGACCCAGGGACAATATTATTAGGTTACATTAATCAATGGCTGATTTTCTGTGGAAAACAAGTGGCATTTCTGAAATGGCATACTACTGTGCTACATGCTGTATGAGCCCCAGTACAGAGCAGCACACACTGCTGCCAACCCAATCAATTAATCAATTAATTCACTGCAGGTGCTTTACTATTGAGCCCCATACACTTCTCCCCAGTATGCAGCATGGTATGCAAGCAGCTTAAGAGGCCTACCAGTAGGCTACGTCATTAATTGAATACAGTTGCTCCTAATTGAGTCCCATACTACTCCTGTGCTTTTAGTCAAATACTGCATACCACACACTGCTTTCTGCAGAGATCAGTATGCAAGTAGTATGTAGTAGGCAGGTAGTAGGCATTTTCGGAAACAGCAAAGGAATAGATCATTGAATGAAAAAGCTAGATCTCCATGGGTATAAAGCCGTAAAAAGGGAGAAATTAAGTGCTTAAGACACTTCGCAAAAGGAAGTTCACATTATACAGACCGATTGTACTTTTAACTCCCTGTATATGATTTTGTCTTTTGTCAGACACATCATGGAGCACCTGGAGGGGGTAATTGACAAGCCTGAGACAGACATGTCTCCTCAGGAGCTGCAGTTGCACTACTTTAAGATGCATGACTATGACGGCAACAACCTGCTGGATGGGCTGGAGCTGGCCACTGCCATCTCGCATGTGCATAAGGAGGTATGACACTCTTGTATAGTCAGTTATAACAGACACTTATAGGAGGAGACACATCACTTCAGAAGTCCTCCCATTGAAATGCATTACGGCCGTTCTTAACGCAAAGATGACGAAGTAGAGAAACTGAAAGTCCTGCCTTATGGTGAAACTGGCATATCCAATATGGCGGCCGAGTGATGTGACTTGCCTTAGAAGGACTTTGGTTACAATTAGTCAAAACATTTTATTGGATTAGGCTTATGAATGTCGCTAAGGGCATATTGCGGAACATATAAAGTTTGTTGTTCAGATATGTATTATACATGTATATGGGCAATTCCAGCATTATGGACGTAACATTTGCATATATTATTAATGAACAAAATGCGACTTAACCCCTGCAAGTCTAGCAGTATTTCACAATTTTGTTCATTTTCTTATGCTAACTCCATTGCTGAATACAGTCAAACACAAAAAAATCTAATCATGATTTAAATCACAAGAATATCAGCCTTTCAATTTACATTATGGACGTAACAAGAAACGGACAAGCTTTTATGGGAGATTACAGTTTTCCTATGAAGCCTGTGAAGTTTACAGAGAAATGTAAATATTATTCCATTCATACCAAACAGGACACCTTACTGAACACAGAAAAATATTTAATTTAAATCTAAATAGGCTTCCAAAAACTATACAAAAGAAGTGTGAATGAATTTTGACCTGTAACAATTGAAATAGTAATATAAGAATAGAAAATAACTGATAGCATTGTAGTTTTGTGTGTTATCACCCACTTTAAGCCCATTGTAAGCCCCTACATAGGCTTACATTATGGTTGAATTGGGTAAAATTGTAACAAACACATATTCTTTCGAAACCTGCTCAGTTGATTATTTACATCATTAAGACAAATAAAAATTGTATTGCAAGTCTTCCAAAATAATTTGTACATACTGTACATGTAGATGAGACTTAAATTTCTGTGGTGAGTTGACTTTTTCGTGGAACGGCCCATATAATTTTGTTTGTAGCTAAAGTGACAAAACAGAAAACACTAAGTGTATACAGTACAGATAATCTTTCAGAGTTCTGTGCATGCCTTTGTAAATAGGATTAGTGAGCATTAGGGTCTTTGACTTGAGCATCACATTGACCTCTGACCTCTTTGTGTGCTTCTTAACCAGGAACAAGGAGAACACAGTCAGCCAATGAAGGAGGAGGATTTAATACGCCTTATTGACGATGTTCTGCGTGACGATGACAAAAACAATGATGGCTACATAGACTATGCAGAGTTTGCAAAGTCTCTGGAATAGGGAAACCAAGAGATGTGAAGGAAAACAAGAGAGGAGAAGGGCTTTGCCTTACCACAGACTTACCTCTGAACATGCACTCTTTTACACGCACACACACACACACACACACACACACACACACACACACACACACACACACACAATTACTGCTGTCCAATCAATCACTTCTACTGAATACAGAACATGTTGTTCACTGTTTTCGGTTTGGTCCCCAATGTTTTTCTTGGATGAGTCTGCCATTGCAGGCTTATATTATAAGTAGATACATGTAAGTAAGACTATGTGCAGTACCTGCCAAATGTATACTGTGTAAATAGCATAGTGGCATATTAAATAAATCCATGAATTGTAACTGTCTGTTAATATAAAATGCAGGATCTGTCACAAATGTAAAACATTGAACATGGATCTTAATTCTAAAATCAATTTTCCGTGGTTGACAATACTAAGTACTCAAGTTCTCAATGGATAGGCCCTTAAGGACTATCCAGACCCCCAAATCTGTCCTGTCAGTACCAGTAAGTAGAATCTATGTGATTGCAATGCACTCAGGGTAGCTTTTGTGTTTTATCAGCCTATTTACAGTACGTCCATGCCTATGGATGGGTAGGCTATAGCAGGTGAAAAGAGGAAAAAATTAGCTACTTTTTATGAACTTTAATTTCCTCAGCTGTTTTTTAGATTAAGGCAGTACTATTTTGTATTGAAAGTTTAATGAAATGTCTTGTATAAACATGTAAGTAAAGTATCCTACACTTAAATGTTTAGGCTTGTAGGCCTATTAGATTTTTACATTTTCAGCCAAAGCTTTGTTAATAATTCTTTATTGTACTTTGACAAATCCCCCTCAACTTTGCCAGGAGTTTGCTGCAAGTTTGCTCTCTGCAAGTTACATTGCTAGAAGACATATTTAAGGGTTTGGCCTATGTCATTTCAAAAGAAATGCTCAAAGGTGCCATAGTTGCATATCCATCAGAATGTGAAACTACAACCAACAACAATGCAAAAAGATTGCATTACATTCCACTGGAATAATGTATGTTTCTTGTTATGGATACTACGGGATGCTTGAATTTCCTATGGGATCAATAAAATTGATTCACTGCATTCAGGAATGTATGAAAATTAGACATGTCTTAGTTAATGTTAGCATGCCAGCCAAGTGTATGCATTTAAATGAGAAGTACTCTTCCATTGACACTCATGGGTTAGAGCCCGTTTCTCTGCCTATGTAGTTTTGACTCAGAGACACGATCGCCCCCTAGGTGAATACCCGGGTAGGTCAGAGAAATTACACGTAGACCGTAGGCGGAACTATTATAAATCTGCGCATGAGCGTTGAGGAACGTGGCTGGTTGTGTCCGGAAGTCGTATGCTGGGGAAAGCGTGGGTCTGATTTTAGAGAGCAGCTTGTGGAGTTTTTGTAGTGTCTAATGTTTCAAAATGTCATCTCTTCTAATTAATGAAATTTTATCGAATTGCCCCAGCACTTGTATTATTTTAGACTCGTTTCTTTGGCCGTTAGACTCGTGGCCAGATCCGGAGAGAATTGAGGCAGTTACCATATTGCTGGATGCAGTACATACAAGAGGGTCTGTGGAGAGTCAGGATAAGCTTTCAGTCAAAGTTAGAGCTCTGTTGTGGGAGAGATGTATGCCGCTTTTGATGCAAATGTCAGAAAATGGTTCACATAAAAACGAATCCGGCAATAAGACACTTCATGCTCTCTGTCGCTTGCTGAGCAGCTGTCTAGCTGTTTTGTGTGACTCTGGGGAGGTAGAAAAACTGACTCTTATGATCTTACCGGTATTTGAAAACTTGGGAGAAGATGACGCCCAGAGCAAACCACAGCTTGATATTGACGTAGCAGTAGAGGTTTTGACCATATTGGTACCATCACTGACGTCTAGCACAGAGTTGGTAGTGAAGCTTACATCATGCATTTTTCCAGCAGTGAAAATCTTGTCGGATGAGAGAGTGTCAAAAATCCTCGTTCGTGTTTTATTCGGACTTCTTAACTGTGTTCATGATGACAGAAGCAGAAGAAACATCTTACACCCCTTATGGCTGGACATATGTAGCTGGCACCAAAGCAAGAAAAGTGCCATCGTGACAGCTCGGTCACTACTGTGCCTTACAGCCGTCTCAGACTACCTCTTTCCAGCTGCCGAAATGTCTCTACCAAATGACCATCTCTACCTCCCAGATCTCAGGCGGTCTCAGTCATTTTGGACAATCATTCAGTCCGGACTGACCCACAGAGATAACGTGGCACGCAAACGAGCCCTGTACTTATTGAAGAAATGTGTTGCTCTGTCTGAGGCGGAGAACATGGAGTTCAGGTCTGAACCATCAGAAGAAGGTGAGATGTAACCCTTATGTCATAGCAGCCAGGTGTTTTCTACATTACAATTGTGTGGAATAATATGCTCCTGTCACTGGCAGATCTTAAGACATATGCACCTGGTGAGATGTGCTTTTTTAGTTGGACACCCAACAGAAGACAAATATTACAGAGATTCTGGCAGGATTATGTGTTGGTGATGGAGACTCTGGAAGAAAATCAGGTAAATGGGACTGGAAAAGAGAAAGAAAAATACCTCTAATTCTAAAATGAATAATAAATCTGGATGAAATTATTGCCTCATTTTTTCCCCCCTTCAGATTCATGTGGTGCGTCCTGTATTAAACCGTCTTAACTCACTGATTGAAACAACAGCAAGCGACAACAATGGTGAGAGAAACACACCCAACAGGCCCTCAGTATGTCGTATTCTACCCAAACCTCCCCTTTACTTATGAGTGTGTATGTCATGTCTCTTCAAGGAGCGGCTCTGGTGCACCCTTCGTGGTTGCTGTGTGTGTACCAGCGAATGTTCCATAGTGAGAACAAGGCGGTGATGAGGGAAGGGGTGTACCACTTGTTGGAGCTGAAGTTGTTGAGAGATCCATGTTTCGCTCTGGCATTCTCACAGGTTTGATGTTCCACTCTTCCTTTACTGTCTGCTCTGTGCTCAAGTATCCTCGACTGACATGAGGTGCTATAATGATCCCCTCAGTGATTCTGAGCCAACAGATTTGAAAAGTTGGTACGCCATACCTCCCTCTACCCTTTGGGTGTGTGCCTTTTAGAAAAAATAATATTGGACAGGTGGCTGTGCAATGTCCCTGGTAGTTGTAGGTTAATGGCTTGCTATTTGTCAACTCACATGAATAATATGAAATAAGTGAGTACCACTGAGTAACACTGTATTCTGATATCCTGATTTGAATGTTTTAATGCCACTTTTTTTCAGTTCATTGTTGGCCCTTTCATGGATGTGTTGTCTGAAAGCACTCTCTACCACAGGTGAGATTACAAAAGCAAAAATAGCATTATGGAATTTGATGTTGAAGGGCTTTTTTTGGGGTCTAATCAGTTCTGACATCTTATTTGTAGGTCAACAAATCAAATTATTGGAGAGTGTCCTGAAGTTGGTCTGACACTCCAGCAGTTCTTTGTCAACTTCTTTGGCAGTTTGCCCAAAGAAAACAAAGGTAAGATATAAATAGGAAGTTATCAAACCTTCATTTGTGGCACATTTGTATTGTATGGTCATTTCTATTTAGATCTTCTGAGAAGTGAAATTAAAATGGATTCAGTTCGAATTGTCTCTGCGAGCAGAGTGAGTTAGCTCTCAAACCAGTGAGACTGGCGTCTGAAGACTACAGTTTAGACACACTGTTTAGCAGCAACGGCAGACTAGCTGGTTTCAAAGGCTCTTTTGCTTTCCAGGCTCTGTGCTTGTGCAGCTGGTCCAGCGGTTGGGATCTCGGCACTGGTGTGCAGTCCCTCTGCTCTTCCTCTCCCAGGCTTTGGCCCAGCTTCTCCCCTGCCCACTGCTCAATCCAGAGGGACTACAGGCTCTCAGGTAGTATGAAACCAGTGGGGGGACGGGACGGGGGTCTATATCTATAAAATAATCTGTAAGGTATTATGGCATATTAAAGGAAAATACCGGAGTGAATTCAAGCATAGCCCTGTTGAAAGAGCTTGCTAAATGCGCTAGTTAGCAAGTGGAACAAAATAATTTGGTACAGCACAGACCGAACGCGAACACAGAAGCGAACAGGCACTTTACACTGAATCAATGGGACTTGACTGTTGGAAACCGAAAGTAAGATCTGAGGTTACATTGACTCAATGTAAAGTGTTTTGTGTTCGCGTTAGGTCTATGCTGTTCGAAATTCTTTCATTTCATGCGAAATATATTGCTATTAGAAGGCTCGTGCAGCAGGGCTATGCTTAAACTTACTCCGGTATATTCCTTTAACATTTGCAAATGTTTGACATGTTTTCTGAAAGTCTACAGCCAGCTATCAAACACAGATCCGTGATGTGATGTCTCACTTACTAGGCGTCTCACTCATGTGTTGTGTGTTTTGCAGGGAGGTGCTGCGTTGCACTATGATCACTCACCAGGTTCTGCTCAGAGGTGCTGCTCAAGGCTTCCTGCTCCACAGTGCCCTCTCCCTCACAGATGTGGTATTACACTCTTCGTTCAAATATTATTGATTGATTCGGTCATTGCACTGCATGTTTCCAAGAGAAATAAGTGTCCATGTTCTGCCTGTGGTTGACAGGGAATTTACTGAACATTGTAGGATCCTGTTTGATGTGTGACATAATTCTCTGAGCTTGCCTATGTGAGTATTACTAGCATTAATTGTCTGTTATTTCTGTCTCTGTCTATTCAAGCAAACAGTGACTCTGGAAGAGGTGTTTAGCCTCCTGGTTCATTTTCGTCCTGATGAGTCCCTGTGCCGAGGAACAGCGCTATGGAAAGAGGTAGAAGCCTTAAAATATGATACAAATCTTTTACTAATTCAGTAATATCGTTGTGAAATAAACTTGAGTTTGATTTTGATAATGTATGTCATAACTTTCACACGTTGTGTAGCTTTGTACAAGTAATATGCTGCTTTGAAATTGATGCTGTTCTGACAGGTCTGTGACTGGTTGGTGAGTAATGAGGGCAAGTTCATGTCAGCCATGGGGAAATCTGAATCACGGAAGGTCGAGCTGACCAGTGTACCCACCGCGGTGGAATCGGTGCAGACCTACATCCAACACAGACTGGAGGCTTTCCTCACTGTACCAGCCAGTGCAGGTGAGGGCCTGGACACAGGAAGCGAAATCAGGACTTGGCTGTTTTCCCTTCATAGTCAAGGAATAGATGTCAGGGGAAACAAATGGGAGTGGAGTACAAATGAAATATGGTCTCAAGGGATGTCCTAAATGGTTGCAGCTACTCTTGCAATGGTCTATTGGCCAGTTTGAAGAGAATATTATTGTCTTTGTCATTAGGTTGACATTAATAGTGGCATCTCAGAGAATATGCAACACTAGTGAGAACTGGTAAAATAACTTAGTGGTGGTAGCTATAAGATTGTGCAAAATCTGTATCATAAAGCATTATATTGGGATACTTGAGCGTTGGCTGTAACGATACACCCGACTCACGATTCGGTTCACATCACGATTTTTGACCTACGGTTCGATGCACCCCACGATTTTTTGAATATATCTTTTAGATAATCATTTATGGCTAGAATAGGTTACAAGAGGCTAGGAATATTTTTTTTTAAAAAATTTAAAAATAATGATATTGTTTTGAAGCTTGGAAGCACCATCGCATCACCTCATGTGGTTGTTTTCTGGACTGAAGGATTACAGAACTTTGAAAAGGTGTATCACGGTCATCGGTATTGTTAGGCTACTTTTAAATCGGCAACGACTGGTAATGAAAGAAAAGCGCAGTTTAAAGCAAACGGCAGGCCTATTAACTTCAATCTGAATGGTCGAAAATTTCATATACACATCAAACTTGTTAGTAAAGCGAGCAATTTCTATGGGCTTGCTGCGCAGGTTTTCGAAATTGTTTTCTCCTAATTGCTTTAACCTCTGCAGCTGCGCAGCTGTTTATTGAGAAGTTAGAAAACTTTTTTTCTAAAACCTGCTCGCCAGCGGTTCACGTGTACCTTCCCTGGCTGGCTTGGTCGCTTAGCCTGAATGGATTTATTTTATTAGCTTAGAAACCTAGGCGTAGGCTACTCTGTACATGTACATGTGATTGTCAGGCTATTATTTTAGACGGAGGAGGAGCTCAATATGGAAGCCCATTTCCGCCACTTAAAAAAAAAAATCTGAATCAAATAGGCTAGTATGAGGCCTTTAATTGTTGTATAGAGAAAATGCTATTAATCATTTTAGTAGTTTAGTTGGTGGTGTTTTTCAATAAAATATGACAGAGTTAGACAATTTAAAGTTCGACAAAAATAATTATATTAATGAAAGTTGCCTGAAGATTATAGCAATGTGGTTTATGTAGGTGTTTATGGGAGGTGAAGGGCCCCCATGCCCTGTTTGGGGCCCCCTAAGTACCTTGAATGGATACAGTATCCTGACTCGGCGTATCACGATTTCTCGTTTTGATACAATATCGTTACAGCCCTATTGAGCGTATCAATAAAATTCAACAGTGAAGCCCAGTGTGAAGGAGAAGGGAAAAACCTCTGCGTGCATAAATGACAACATGTGTCTTTCTTGGGTGCCTCTTAGAGCAGACAGACAGCCTGCCAGACGGAGGGGAAGCTGACCTCCTGGCCCTCACCGTCCTCCTGTGGGCCGACATAGAGGAGAGCCGGAGGAGCGCTGGAGGAGGTGATGACAATGTGCAGGAGGCCCTGGAGCGTCTACTGCTCCCCCTGGTGGATGTCCTCCGCAGGCTCAGCACCAGCCTCTACCTGCCGCTGCGCAAGAGTGACAAGAGTCTGCAGCTGCTTCTGCGCCTCCTCCAGCTGAGCAGGACAAACACAGGTGCAGGCCCAGAGACCAGCTCAGGTGTGTGTGTGTGTGTGTGTGTGTGTGTGTGTGTGTGTGTGTGTGTGTGTGTGCAAACACACAAGTGGTTTGCTGCGTGTGTGCTTACATGTCTCTTACTGTTTCCCTATTCAGTGTGATGCTGTTGTCTTGATTCGGTGTGTTTCTGTTTTCCTCACTCAGCTGATGCAGTTGCGGCTGGGGTTTCAGCTCTTGTGCTGGGGGTGGTGGAGTCTGTTCAGACCTACATTGCCCGCAGACTGACTGGAGAGCTGCAGGAGGTGAGACCTATCTGGCAACATTGCATGTCCTGTCCTCTAAAGTGTGTTATTCCATCACTTTGTCAGTTTTCTACTGTCTTAGTTGACTGCCCTTATGGGCTATGTTTGAATGCCTACAGGTGTTCTTATTCACCTTTTTGGACATTCCAAGGTGAACTGAACATTCCATCATTGAAATGCATTGGATTTATGCCTCTTTCTGACTTGAAAAAAATGGATAATAATATTTAAAACATGTCTAAATTCACTCTTTTTCAAATAATACACATTTGAAGCCCACAAATTTGGAAGTCCCGAATATATAAAAGTGATTTTGCATTTTTGTGAATGAAGCTTCAATCTATTTGGGACCTCCCAATTTGTGTGCTTCAAATATGTATTATTTGAAAGAAAGTGAATTTAGACATGTTTGAAATGTCAGAAAGAGGCATAAATCCAATGCATTTCAATTATAGAATGTTCAGTTTACCACCTTAGAATGTCGGAATGTTCAGGTGTGAAAAAGGTGAATAGGCCTCATTTGTGGGGTTTTTTGTTTTGTTTTTTTCCCTTCTTTCTTTCTCCCTCTCCCCCTCCCTCTCCCCCTGTGGCTGTTCCTCCCCCTTCTCATGTGTTGCCAGGTGTGTGATGTGGAGCGGGCAGGGCTGTATGTGGCCGTGCTCAGAGAGTTCTTCCAAGAGTTTGGCAGAATTTCGTGGTACCGTGGCAACATGCAGCAGAGCTTCTTCCCCAGTTTCTGTGCGGGTAGCCTGCAGATCCTGAGTCAGCCCGCTGAGCAGGTAATCCACTGGCACACTCACATACACACAGAGCACATCCAGTGCACATACAGCACGTCACTCCAGACTATTTACTATTGGTTATCCAAGTTCTTAGTGGAGTAGAGTTGCTGTTCTTGGAATTGATACCTTGGTTGATAACTACCTGTATGACAGTTGATTATAGTCCATCTGTTGTCTTCTTTCTTAAAGTTCCTTGGGAATTTGAGTCCGCTTAATTAACAAGATATAAACACATTTGTTTTGTTGTTAAATCTGCTGTGAGCACCATCCTACAAACAATGCTGGGCTATGTTACTGCTGTGCTGTCTTAATCAGTCTGTGTGTATGTATCTTCTCCCTCTGAATGGATGTGTGTGTGTGTGTGCGTGTGTGCGTGTGTGTGTGTGTGTGTGTGTGTGTGTGTGTTTGTGTGTGCGTGCGTGCGTGCGTGCGTGCGTGCGTGCGTGTGTGCGTGCGTGCGTGTGTGTGTGTGTGTGTGTGTGCGTGTGTGTGTGCGTGTGTGTGTGTGTGTTGACAGGTGCCCTCTGTCCGTGGGCAAGTGCAGAGGGCTGTGGCAATGGCAGCTCTGTCTCTGCTGTGTGAGATGGCCGATAGCAGAGTGTTTCAGGGCAGCCTGTCTCTAGACTCCCTGAGGGAGTACTTCTCCCGCCCTGAGCACCTCAACCAGGCCCTACTCAAGCCTACCGCCTCATCCAGGTCTGCGGGACACAAATCTCCTCTCTCTCTCTTCAAAGAAACAGATAGGCGTCGGCCATATGATGTTCATGATTTTTACCTCCGCCAAGGAGGTTATGTTTTCGGTCGCGTTGGTTTGTCTGTTTGTTTGTTTGTCAGCAGGATAACTCGAAAAGTACTGCATGGATTTGGATGAAATCTCCGGACAATGTTTATATTGGGACAAGCAAGAACTAATTCGATTTTGGTGGCGATCGGTTATCCAGAACATGACCTGGAATTTATAGTGTCTGTGACCACATTGCCTTGGCGGAGGTCTGCGCTCCCTGAGCGCTTTTCTAGTTTATTAGTAGTATTATTAATACCATTGTATTATTTCTCTACAAACTTCAGTTGTATAATCGTCATTGTTACATTTTGTACATTGTTACATTGCTACAGTGTAGTGAGTGATGTGTTATTCTCTCTCCATGCAGTGATGTTGATGATAGCCCCCTGCAAAGAGACTGGGGCCGGGTTGTAGCCCAGTTCATCCGTGACCAGTGGGCCTGTGTGGGAATCTTGCAGCGTGTGGGTGGGTTACAGAGACTCCCAGAGGCCCAGGGGTGCCGTGTGGCCCTGCAGGCTGCAGTGGAGGCCCTCTCTCTGCTGCCCAGCAACCTGGTGCTGCCTGTGCTGGACTTCATGGCTTCTGTGCTGCCACAGGTGGGCTCCGTTTGAAGTCCACTACTGTATGAGCGTTTCTCAAAGTCGAGGAAGGATGCTTGGAAGGCTGCTTTTTCGAGCATTCCACGTCATTGTCAGTCGCCAAGTACTGTTCCAAAGTCAAGCATCCTTCTAAATTCTAGCAAGGACAGAGGCCTTTATTCATAGGTTTTTTAAAGGATCCACTGATGGAGCCTCGTTTTTGAAGTGTACGGCCTCCAAGGCTAGTGTGCTACCTAGGGAGCATTCTCGACTTTGAGAAACACTCTATGTCCGGTTCAGTGAGCAGGTTTAACATACCTAGCCCTTAACTACAGGCCCTTTTCAATGTAGAATTTCATTTGAAGCACTATGGCTTATTTCGTAGAAGACTCACCCAGTTATCTCAGGCTTTTGTTACACTTTGAGGACAAAACAAGGCCCCTGATAAAAAAAAGAAAAAATATTGTATTTGAAAAACATCTTTTTTGTATTTGAATCAGGCCATCCATATGCATAAGACAAGGAATATTTTTTATTATGATTCTCTGATATTAAATCTGTAAATTAGTCATACACCTTTTGATAATAAATATATTTACCTTTTGGTAATAAATATATATATAATTATTATGTAACGTAATAATCCAATGTAATGTTCTACTTTCTCTCGTTTATGTCCAAATGATCATTCTTGTGCTCCTTCTTGTTCATGTTCACCAGATGGCGCTGTGTGATGAGTCTCTCTGTGTGGAGGCAGTGGCTCTCAGTTGGAAAGTGACACAGGGGTTGAGCGGCAATGCTAATGACTTCTGGCCAGTGCTGCAGGCATTTGTGCGGTTGGCATTCCACAGGGCTGCCCTGGAGCTGATCCCAGAACAGGCGCCCACACTGACCACAACCATACAGCAGGTCAGTGGGAAGGAACAGAGTAGGCGATAGAGGCCAGCGAGAGTGAAAGAGAGAAAGAGGAAGACTGAGAAGGGTGAAAGAGTAAAAAGCAATAGATATGATGAAGTTCAATTGGGGAAAGTCAGTTAATTGAGAGCCCTTGGCCAGGGCTCACTTGAAAAAGAGATTTTCTATCTCAATGTGATTTTTGCTCCCTGGTTAAATAAAGGTAAAATAATAATAATAATTAAAAAAAACAGTGACATTAAAGTATGTATGGTCTTTTTTTCTTGACAGGCCTTTACTATACTTGTTATTTTGCGCCAGGTAGATTGTTAAGGTCTCTGATATGGGACAGGTCAGGATTTTTAACATGATTTCTTCATGTTCCCTTGTTGTTTCTTTGACATTTTGCATATTGTCAAGTATTTTCATAGCTCCCTGAATGTTGCAATTTTCTGAAAAGCAAGTCATGTATATATTACTATATTATGTTCTATAATGTTGTAAGTCGTGATACATATAAGTGTTTCATCATCTAGATCAGCTGTGAGCTGATGGAGTTGTCAGAGGTCAAGTCTGGTGTGTTCAACACACTCATCAGTCACTGCTGCCACACCTGGCTGACCTCTGACCCAGGAAGTGAACCTGGGGACGACGCTCGCCTTTCCAGTGCCCTCACACACCTGGACATCCTGACAGAGGCGTGTTTGCATGGGCCAGTGTTCCGCAGAGACCAGAGGTCACTATTCATATTTATCATGGATTTCATTTGATAGTGTGCGTGTGTGTGTTTGTGTGTGTGTGTGTGTGTCTGTGTCTGTGTCTGTGTCTGTGTGTGTCTGTGTCTGTGTGTGTGTGTGTGTGTGTGTGTGTGTGTGTGTGTGTGTGTGTGTGTGTGTCGTACTCATCATGATCGTGTGTGTGTGTGTGTGTGTGTGTGTGTGTGTGTGTGTGTGTGTTTAGCCTATTATCCTCAATGTACTGGGAATTTGCTTTGACATTCCATCCTGTGTCATTGAATAGAAAATTTGAATAGAATTGAAGACAACCTAATTGACTTTCCTTTATTTTTGTCCCGTTTGATCTCTCATCTATGTTTGCTGTTTTACGCCCCAGTACTGGAAGTGGTTGTGTTGGTCCCCCACATATTCCCCTAACAGTAAGTTCATGTTCACAGGCTGATCCAGGAAGTGCAGGTTTATGTGGAGCAGCTTGGGGACCAGTGTGCTGCCAACACAGCCATCACCAGGTGAGCCACTCCTATCCTGGATTACCAGTGCAAGTGCCATTCCCATGGAAAATGGAAACATTTTCTCCATGGAAATTCATGGATGAATACTGAATGCTCACATTTCATGTTATCATTGCCATCATACCAAACCATGGCAAAACATACCATCCCAAAACATTTGTGGACAAAAACAAATCACTGTAATTACATGTTAGTGTCATTGACATTTTTTAAAAGCATTTATTTCATCACCCAATTGACTGCAATATTCTTGTATAATGTAATTGACTTCTCTCTGTTAATCTCAGTTGCAGTAGGACATGAAATGGGGTCGTCTTTGGGTGAGAAATATGTAAGGGATAACGTTCGGTGAGGCTATCTCACCGAACGTTATCCCGCTTATTACACGGCTACCTACTGTAGAAATTATTAGCATGCGACCTTGTTTATCACTACTTTAACGGTAAATTTATTGATTCAGATGGCTAATACTGTTCACGGAAAAGAGGTGTTCTGTTAACTGTTACAGATCAGCTGATTGGTTAAGACAACGTTCTGTTTAATTTTGCCTGACAGTGGTCTGTTAGCAACGGTCCGTTATTACAAATTATCAGACCGGTAGAACGTTGGAGAGTCCCATTGAAGTGAATGGAGCATTCTGCAGCATTATAAAGAGCTGTGTAATAAACAGTAGTAATAATGGCGTTGTGACACTGTTGTGCTGTCTTCTCATTTCAGTGACAACAGAGACGAGCAGTTCCCACGTGTGTGTGTGCTGGCCTTCCTCAGCCATCTGCAGCCGTCCAACCAGCTCCATCAGACCCTTATGGAGAAGCTGGTGCTGCGCTTAGTGGAGAAGGTAATGGATTGTAAGCTGCTGTGAGATGCTGTCCTGTTTGCTTTTGGAGAGCATGATGGGTCTAATTGGGTGGATGTACTCAGTGGTTAAAGTGGGATTTGGCAGGAGGGGGAACTCTCATATTTTGTGTCGGCACAAACAAAGAAAAATGTAAAGTAGAAGAATAGGATGATATTGTTCATTTATCTGAGGTGCCGGTACTGCGTACCCCGCGTTCTTCCCCACTTTAACCCCTGGGTGTACTGTTTGTGTGGAGGTTAGATATTTGAATTTAATTCAATTAAATTATTTATACGGGACCATTTACAATAGAATTGTCTCAGGGTGTTTACAGACATGAACAAAGAGCAGCAAGAGCAGCAGGGGCAAGGAAAAACTCCCTTATGGTTTCAAGGGTTAGAGACCTTGGACAGATCCAAGCTCTAGGGACAGCCCAACTGCCAAGGGTCAAGAGTCAATTGTTACTTGACTTCAATGTGATAGACTACAATTTCTGTCCATGGTTTTGGCTGAGCATCCTAGTGCTCAATTACAAATTATTGACCCGCAGTGTTGCCAAGCCGTAGGTGGTTGTCTAAAGTTCTAGCGTAGTAGTAGTAGCCAGACATACTGTAATGTTAAAGTCGGGGTAAAATGGATCATGAGTGTAACACTGGGTGGACTTCACAATGTGTATCAATGAGCGAGTAGTGAGCATTGTTTTCTGCTTTCTCTAATTTGGAGTAAATATATGATCTGCCCCCCCCTCTCTCTCTCTCTTTCTCTCTTTCTCCTGTCTCTCTGAAAGGATAAAGCAATAGCCAAATCTAAAGCGCGTTATTACAGCAACTCCTTGCAGCATCGCATAAGGAACAGGGTATGGCAGACCCTACTGTTGCTGCTTCCCAAACTGAGAAAGGTGAGTCCACTTTATCTCTCCCTGTCTTTGTGTCCTCTCTCTATCTAGTTTCTTTACTCATCCCTAATGTATTTCTCATTCTATTGCATTCTCCATTTTCCGTTTGTCCCTCTGACTAATCTCTTTTGGTCTATTCCTCTCCTCTCATCTCGCTATTGCTCATTCTCCTGTCTGTCTGTCTATCACTCTCTCTCTCTCTCTCTCTCTCTCTCTCTCTCTCTCTCTCTCTCTCTCTCTCTCTCTCTCTCTCGTGCTCTCTCTCTCTCTCTCTCTCTCTCTCTCTCTCTCTCTCTCTCTCTCTCTCGCTCTCTCTCTCTCTCTCTCTCTCAGTTCAGTTAGGTTCAGTTCAGTTTAACTTTATTGTCCCAAAGGGAAACTTGTCTTGCAGTCAGGTACAGACAGATACACATAAATAAACACAACCACTCACAACACACAAACACACAAGGGGACACAACAACACACCAATAAATATAAAAGATTGTCTCATACATTGTAAAAAAAACGTCTAACCTTCTGACTCAAGATTATCAGAGTAATGTCTGTCCAAAATTGCAGAATTGTGCAAATTGTCACTCCTCCCCTCTCTGTTCTCACACCTGAGTGTGTTTGTTTGTTTTGTCTGTCTGCAGGAGTTTGTTGTGGGGACGTTACTGGGCTACAGCTTTGAGGCCGGCTTCAGCAGTAACCAAGCGTCTGTCAAGTACCTGATCGAGTGGGCCATGGTGCTCATGCTCTACCACAACCCCTCACACATGGACCACTTCTGGGCCTGCTTCAGTGGTGTAAGCGCATGTACACAGAACTAGACATGCACTCTCTCTCTCACTCACTCGATCACTCACTCTCTCTCACTCACTCACTCACTCACTCGCTCGCACGCTCGCACACACACACACACACACACACACACACACACACACACACACACACACACACACACACATATGGTCTGGGTTTTGTGAGCATAATATCTACCTTCCCTACTATTTTATCAGGACCAAGAGAAGACCAAGACTAGCATCTGTACCTTTCTGTCTGTGTTGGTGCACTTGAACATCCTGCTGCCCAGACTGGAGGACAAGGTGAGACATGCTCTCTCTCTCTGGACCACATACATACATACTGTACATACATACATACATACACACACACACACACACACACACACACACACACACACACACACACACACACACATACATACATACATACATACATACATACATATACATACAGTACATACTTGCATACACACTTGCATACACACTTACATACTTACTTTACACTAAATAGTTGCAGTATTTCATTTGCAGAATAAATATTGTTGGTGAAAAGGTCTGTTTTTTAACATCCTTCTCTTTCTTTTTCTTTTATCTATCTCTGTGTTTTTCATTTTCCTCCCTTCTTCTCTCTCTTTCCCCCTCTCTCTCAGACAAAGCAGTGGCGTAAAGCCCTGGAGGTGATCCTGCAGTGGTGTTTCAGCCATAACTTCAGCGTGCGTCTCTACGCCCTGCTGGCCCTGAAGAGGGTGTGGGGTCTGGAGGGAGCGAAGGCCGAGGCGGAAGAGACCCTAGGTGGGGCCGACGCTCTCAGTGGGCTGGCCACAGTCATCCAGGCCTGTCTGAACCAGGCTGAGGCCATGCAGAACACAGGGTGAGATGGTGGATCAGTCAGAGGCCTATGTGCTTATTTTCTGTGTGCCAGTGATTCTGTGTTCTGACTGCGTCTGTGTACAGGTTGAGCCCTGTAAGCATGAGTTCTGAGTTCTATTTGTGTGTGTGTGTGTGTGTGTGTGTGTGCGCGTGTGTGTGTGCGTGTGTGTGTGTGTGTGTATGTGGTCACACCACTCTTTCTCTGCAGAAATGCCATGAAGAACTGGTCTAGGATTCAAGAGCATTTCTTCTTCAGTGTATTTAACCCACTTAAGGATTACAGTGTGGAGGTAGGTACAGGTGCATTATGGATTTGTTGTGTTAATATTGCTAATGAATGTACACATTACATGTACACGTTCAATGTACTCATTCATTTTCTGTAGACATTTGGAAGGATGTTGTTCATGAAGAACTGAACTATATTTTTCTATAGCAGCCAGACAGTTACCACAAATGTTATGATAAGCAGTAAAAACACTGACTCCAAAAAGGGAAAGACCTACTTCAACACGCGTCATATCATCGCACTCTGTTTTTCTTCCCAGACCATCTTCTATACGTTCCCGCGCTTGTCTGAACTGGCCGATGATGAATGGATCCCCGCTTGGAAGTTTGAGAAGATGGCGGTGTTCTCCGAGTCCTCATTCCCTGTGAGGAACCCAGTGGGCGATCTTAGCCAGATGCAGCCTGGAGATTGGATCCAGCAGGACAAAGGTACAGCCAATTGTGATACCACCAGCAGTTTTGTGTGTGTGTGTGTTCGTGTGTGTGTGTTCGTGTGTGTGTGTGTGTGTGTGTGTGTGTGTTGCTGTGGCCCAGAGTGTTAACTAGCCGTGTGTCTGGAACAGGAGAGTTGGAACAGGAGGAGCGCTGGGCAGATGTGCAGAAAAAGATCACGGCCTGGAAGCTGAGCTTTCAGGAGCAGGAGCCACAGCTCGCTGCCCAGCAGAGGGCTCTTCGCCTGGGCAAACTCACCAGCGCCCTCCTGGTGGTGGCCTCTCTCATCGACAAGCCCACCAACCTTGGAGGTACGGGAAGTGATTTATTACCCCCCCAGTTTCATACACACTACAGACCCAGTTATTCTTAATAAATACAAGCAGGCATGGGACACAAAGCGTGTATTTCACCTGTTGTGTACCATGGATACCTGCCCCAGGTATCATGACCCTTAAAATGGTATTTGTATGTGGTGCATCAATTCAGTTATATTTGTGCATTGCCAAATACAATACAATTTTCTCATGGAATTTACAAAGAATATCATTGATTGGCCTGTAGGTTTTCGGTTTGTTTTGCAGAAGAAAAACTGTAATTTCTTTCAATTCTGTTTGGAATTGAAAGGACCAAATCCACATACACACCACACTAAGGCTGTTTCTCAAAGTCAAGGAAGTATGTTTGGTTGAAAAGGCTCAATGACTGCTTGCTACATCATTCAAATGCCAAAAGTCAGAGATCCCATAAAAGTCTATCAAGTGCAGAGTGCATCTTTCGTATGTATTTCAAGGGTGCATCAATGTGGCCTTGCCATTAAGGGATAGCTCCGGAGTAAGTTTAAGCATAGCCCTGTTGCACGCAGCTTCTAACAGCAATATATTTCGCATGGAATGAAATAATTTCAAACAGCATAGACCTAACGTGAATGCGAAACACATTACATTGAGTCAATGGCACCTCAGATCTTACTTCTGGTTTCGAATAATCAGTTTCCATTATTCAGTTTAAAGTGCTTGATCGCTTCTGTGTTCG
Organism: Sardinella longiceps; assembly: GCA_027497455.2. Taxonomy (NCBI): domain Eukaryota; kingdom Metazoa; phylum Chordata; class Actinopteri; order Clupeiformes; family Clupeidae; genus Sardinella; species Sardinella longiceps. The sequence goes on along the minus strand of JAODXP020000006.1, from coordinate 8,940,774 downwards.
CATTCAGTCTATGGTGATCAAAATTATTTTGTTACTCTCGCTAACTGTTTCATATAGCATGTTCCTTCAACAGGGCTATGCTTGAATACACTTCGGAGCTATTAAAGAAATACCCACAATCCTTGTTTTGTCCGAGCACAGGTCTGTGTCGCACCTGTGAGATCTTTGGGGCCAGTGGACTGGTGCTGGACAGCCTTCGCCATGTCAGTGACAAGCAGTTCCAGGCACTGAGTGTCTCCTCAGAGCTTTGGCTCCCTCTAATAGAGGTAAGATGCACTCACAGACAGACAACCAGACAGACACACTGGAACTGAGGACCGGGGGCGTCGGGGCTCAGTTGGCTATGGCATATTGAAACCTTGACAAAGGCCACGGCGAAGCGTTGGTCAAAATAAACTAAAGAAAGAAAAAAGAAGACATGAGTTAACCTCGCCTAGCAGCACCTCCAAGAGTGTGCACTCTTATATTATTGACTGATCAGTTGGCTAAGGTGCCATACCATAAATCCGGGGACCCGGGGTCAATTCCGACCCGTGGTCATTTCTCGATCCCTCCCCGTCTCTCTCCCTCCCACTCATTTCCTGTCTCTCTACACTGTCCTGTCAAATTAAGATGGAAAAAGCTCCAAAAAATATCTTTAAAAAAAAGCTGAGGACCTATCTCAAAGTTGTGTTTAATTGTTTGGGTAGCTGGGCGGTTCACACCAGGAACAATAAGTCTAAAGATAGCTGTAATGTAACAACGCTTCTGGTCAGACTGACCAAGGATAACAAAAGTACGTAATGTCTACGTAATGAACGTAATGTCTAAAATTCCATGGTTAGTGATTGTCTGTTAGCTTTTTATCGTTCCCAAAACAGCTCTGAAAATTATCCAAGTATCGTTGCACATGCCATTGTTACAATTTTGGTGTGGACGGTGTCATTCATATTAGAGCAATTTTACCTGTTGTTATGAATAGTTATAGTAGTCGTTCTTGGTGTGAACAACCCTTACCTGTAGTTTTTTGTCTTGCGTTGAACACTATAGCCTCCTGAGCTGCAGTCCAGCGCGTTTGTATTGTATGTTAAATACACTTTACTTCCTCCTCCTAGTGAAACTAGAACATTCAAGGCCTCCACGAAAGTCCCAGCATGCAATTGTCTTCTCTTGCCTCTCATCAGGTGAAGCCTGCCGAATTACCAGACTTCCTGCTGGGGAAGAAGGCGGAGGGCTACTGCATTGTGGGAGTGGAGCAGACGGCCAACAGTCAGAGCCTCCAGAACTACAGCTTCCCCGAGAAGACCCTCCTACTGCTGGGGTAGGCAATGAAAAATGACTGTAATGGCTGTAATTGGCCCATAAGTGTTATGTATTATATCTTACTGTGTGTGTAACCCCTACCTCTCGACTGCCCAAGACGAATTTCTCTTCTGAGACAATAAAGGCTAATCTAATCTAATCTAATGTCTAGAGCAATGACACAGGATACTTTTGTACACTTAATCTATTATATTCCTGTGCAGTAATGATGATGTGATTTGAGCCCCTCTATGTCCTCACCCAACAGGAATGAGAGGGAAGGCATCCCAGCCAACCTGCTGCAGCTGCTGGATGTGTGTGTGGAAATCCCACAGCAGGGCGTCACACGCTCACTTAACGTGCACGTCAGCGCCGCCCTGCTGGTGTGGGAGTATACACGCCAACACATCCCCCCTACCCAGGCACCCTGAGCCCCTCCGCACACCCTCACGCAACCAGCCTCACCTTCACAACTGACCACATTATCAACACCCACCTTCAGCTTGTTTGTGTACACTCAATCCAGCAAAGACTGCAAGGACAAACAAAAGAAACCACCTTTCACTGGAGAAGGAGTGATATTTTCGACACCCCTGCTTCACTGACAGTCCGGTCCCACAAAGGTCTTCTGTAAAAGACAAACTGTACTTCCTCTACATCTGCCTCCAACAGAACTCTGACCCAGACTGACTCATAATTGGATTTGGTAGTACATGCTGCACATGTAGCACACACACATTGTATGGCACGGAAGCCATTTCTCTGTTTACCTTCAACTGCTTGCCCACAGAGAGGCTGAGAATGCTTCCATTCATAGAATGTGATCATCAAACTTCATCATGTGACTGAGGAAGAGAGGATAATTATTTTGCCTGATTGGGCAGGCTGATACTCAAGTATATATGAGTGTTTCTCATTGTTTTTTATGAGTTTTGTGTTTTAAATAAATAAAAAGTTTTAATGCATTTCATGGAACCAGTTATAGGTTGTCTGTTCTTTAGAGCTGTCATTTTGAAAGGTTGCTGTCAATTGCGACAACAAGGAAAAGACTTGTGAAGAATAGTTAGCCAAAATTTTGAAACATTGGCATTCCAAAGTACTGGTACATGTGGAAATGAGACTATGGATGTTGTACAAACCACAGAATGATCTTAGGTTAAGGGAAAACGATGTCATTTTGATTCAATTACAGTTTTTGATTGCTTTAGCGCAGCCACCAACTTAAACTCCACACGTTTAAAACAGTTAACACACACAGGGCTGGAGTGGCATTAATGGTCAATATGATTATGACACATTATTGTTTGCAAAAGGCTCTAGCTGTGCTAAAACATTTGAAGTATGTAACAAAAGCAAATTTGCCTTCAAACAACACATCTTGCAAAGTATATGAGCGCTTTCATTCAATCATTACACAATGGACTACAAAATACAATATACAGCCTTTCTACATAGATAGACAAATAGTCAAAAACAGATAGTCAAATTTGCCTTCTCACAAAGAATTGCATCCAAAATTAGAAATGTTCTGATGCAAATTTGACTAATACCATACAATTGTTTTCAACCTATGGCTGAAAACTGAAATATTGTAAAATTCATGTTAACCTATTAGAGCATGAGAAGGCACTATACTCAGACTGATTTCTAAATGAAGATTCGTGTGTGAAAAGTGTCTAAAAGGGTTTTGGTTTGGCTGCCAGAACTAAAATAATTGGGGTTTGGTTTGCTTTCTTCAAACTGGTCAAAACAATCATTAAAAACGGTAATGGATGTATCCAAGAGTGCACTGTTACCAGACCTAAACTAGTGATCACTTGACGCCACTTGAAATCCCCAAGAGATTTCAGAGGTCTGAAGCATGTTATGTTCTCAAAGATTAGGCAAAGGTGATCACACTGAGATCCCCCCCACCCCCCGGAGCTAACACCCTGTCATGAGACACAGCAGTGTAGGAAAGGTGTGCATTACAAAATATTTGCAGCTGTTAAAAAGAGACTTTATTTTTGAAAATACATTATTCTACAGTGTTAGGTTATACACCATGATACATTAATAACCTGTCAAGTAAACCATTACCAAAAAGAATAAGGAAAACTGAAGGCCTAGTGTTAGTTTGATAAATATTTTATATGCAAAGAAACAATATATTAATCTAAAAGATAAGTGCTAGAAAAATAGACTTTAGAAATGGATACAAATAACTAAAAATGATAAGCGTTTCACTTGTGACCGTGGTCAGCACATCATCAGGAGTGATATGAGCAAAACACAGAAGCTGAAGGCCACAGAGTTGTGATGGGTGGCAGCTCCTCCACTGGAAGATGTGGTTGTGGAGGGGGTAGCTAAGGGAACACAGAGAAAATACAAAACATGAATTAGAAAAATAACAAATAAACAAAAAATAGACAGAACTAACAACTAATAGCAACACACTATATGCTAGTGCACTCTTAAATGAAAAGTCCAACACAAATCAACCCATACCCCGCTAGGGTACATCTAAATTTCTAGGCTCTTCTTTCCCCTTTAACTTAAGTCAATTTATTGGCATATCTTCCTAAAACGAATTCTACAATTCGTGCTACCAATTGTAAACAGATACAGTGAGCAAAACAAAGTATTAAAGGATTAAATATGTATATCGGGGCAGTCCACAGACTAAGAATCCTGGGATAGATGGGCAGTCTTGGTAATGCATTTCGTACCTTGCTCTGTCATGGTGGTGTTACTGCCATTGTTGGCACTGTCTGTAGTGTTGACCACAGGAGAGACGGTAACTGTGGCGGTAGACTCTCTCCCTCCTGTCAAACCCAGACCCAACAAATCGAGATCAGACTGAGGTTGCTCAGCAATCCATTCCTGGATGATGGCATTGCTCTCAAAGGTCTTCAGGTCGTTGATATTGATTGATCCAAGGAGTCTTTGGACATCAGTCACACTGAGACTCTGAAAAACAAGACAAAGTGAATCATGAAACATTCAGACCACTTGTGATCGCGGCTCCTGGTTATGCCAGCTATGTCTTGGAGAGTTATTGATCCAAGAAAACAATGTAATTTCTAGGATAAATGCTCAGGTGAGTGGTTACCTTGATGACGTCGAGATTGAGACTGATGAATACGGTGATGTCCATGCTAATGTTCTCCAGTGCAAGGCTGCGGATGTCTGCCAGGGAGGCGCCACCTGAGGAAGAGAGTTAGGAAGACCTTAGCTGAATTCAAATCTTCCTAAATACTGCGTAAGTAGGATTTAACAACAAATTTTTTCATAACATTGATTGGTGAATGAGGCCCATTGACATTAGAGAGACCTTCTTAAGAACTGTAAAGAAATTGAAACCACTGAACCAGAATTTATTGTTGAACCCTTCATTGTTGGGCCCTTCTTGTTTAAATGTGAACAGTCTGCCACATTGTTGGTCCCTTCCACAGGTGCTCATGCTTACCCAGGTAAGAGCTGATGAGCTGGTAGTAGGAGGTGGAGACTCTGGTGCTGCTCTGCTGTCTCAATGAGCTGAAGGAGACCTTGGCGATGTTGTAGAGGACAGTCTTCTGCACACTGGAGCAGGAGCTCAGGTCCACAGTGTCAGTGTCTCTGTGTTGGGAGAGAGAGAGAGAGAGAGAGAGAGAGAGAGAGAGAGAGAGAGAGAGAGAGAGAGAGAGAGAGAGAGAGAATACACATCATAGGCTGCTCAACATGAGTATTACTTTGGGACACTGGGTGGACTTCTATAGACAAATCCGTACGAGCAGATTTGATGTAGGCTGACCATCTTGTGGCGGCGCCATTGTTGGACTGTCAACAAACCTTTTTGGCAATGCACAGTCAATGACAGCTAACAGCAAATACCATGGAATACTCTGACATTATACAAGTAGTAGTGAATCTAGTAAATCACGGTATTTAATGGTGTGCCATCACGTTATCCCTATGGACAGATGGGTGATCTGACGTATGCTCATCATAACTGGCGCACTGTCATTACTTCCGGTAGTTTCGTCGGATTGCGTGTTATAAAGGTAGTCATGGCCAGGGATCACGGAAAATAGATGGTGTGAGGGAGAGAGAGAGTGGATGCTATGTTTACTATGTAATATTGATTTTAGCCACCATATATCCACATGCACATGTATCGAATGCACTTAAACAGCAGCTGAACTCAGCATTTCCATTATTGGATGAGGCTTGTACTAATTGAAACAGTGAAACTCTGTCACCAGCCTGTCAGTCAAACAGTACTGTATATACCCAGCAGTTGGTGGAAGTCAGAGACTGTTGTTGTTGCAGCAATATATATGCATAGGCGGAGCCAAAGCCTGCACTTACTTCATGCTGTCTGCTGTGATGTTACTCAGCACACTGGTGTCCAGAGAGCAGAGATTGGAGCCAATGCTGTTGATTTCATCAGTGCCTAGTGTGTGGCTGGCAATACTCAAGTACTTCATAATGACTGCTTTACTCTGAAAATAAAAAAAACACAGCAGGTAAGCGCCTTTCTGTGTGTGTGTGTGTGTGTGTGTGTGTGTGTGTGTGTGTGTGTGTGTGTGTGTGTGTGTGTGTGTGTGTGTGTGTATGTGTGTGTCCACAGAAACCTTTTCCTTGACATGATGTGCATCCCAGAAAGATGTGGGTTAACTTAATGAAAGTTACATCTGTTTTTTGGACAACATTGACCACAGTTATGTGCAGGGACTATTCAGGTGTTAAACAGAAAATTGGCAATTTGATTTGCACTAGATACCAGAATGCAGCCAAATTAATCAAGTTTACTGTTTACTGACTGATGTGCAAACCAAATATTGCCAAAAACCGGAATAAATCTGAAATAGTCCCTACATGTAACTGCAGTGTATCAACATGTGAAAGTGTCTGAGGCTGTGGTGGCTCCACAGCATTGGTGACAGAGTTGCCCCCTACATCACCCCCTTATCATTGCAACTTCTCCTCGACTCACCTTAATGGCATCCCACTCTCCGTCATCTGGGTCCATCAGTGCTGCCAGAGTGTCAATCACAGTGATGTTCCACTTGCTGATGTCATCAGTAGTGGCCACACGAGCTGTGGAGCCCAGGAGCTGGACCTCAGAGTCCGGTATGCCCTCTGGGTATGCCTGGTGGGCGGGAAGAAATAGAGAACACAGGCATGGTAGAATATCGATGTTAAAGGAAAAAGCCGGCGTGAATCAACACGTAGTCCTACTGTTTTGTAGTGCCAAGCGCTATTGTTAGCCACCTCAATCACTGGATTTCATGCAAGGCAGACTGAGATAGCGAAACGGCAGCTAACGTTAACAGAATGGGGCATTTCAAAACGAAAGCAAATCGATTAGGTCTCGTTTTTGACATGCCTCATTCAGTTAGTGTTAGCTGCCGTTTCGCAAACTTGGTCTATGATGCACAAAATTTTATCATTGAGGTGGCTTTCAGTAGCACTTAGCAGTATAAAACAGCAGGGCTAGGTGTTGATTCACGCCGGATTATAGCTTTAATATAGATGGAGTGACAATGTACATGCCTAATTTTGTACTTTAGACTAATATTAAGGCATTCAAAGTTGGAAGAGGGTTATATTTACTCAACAATTATTAGTTGTACTGTGGTTTTATTTTGAAGTCTGTTATCACAACAAGTTCCGGAACTGAGTGATTGAGTTTGTACTGCCCATCGACTGACAGACTTTTACAATATGTTTTGTCTATGTCTTCATGTTTGACTTTTTTGTCTTTATTTTTGCTTGATACTAGTTTATTCTTTATTGTATGAATGTTAACGTAGGGCATTGCTGCAAAAGAACTTCATGCTCATTCAATTCTCCCTGAATAAACAAAGGTCAAAAGAATATATTGGGGAGATTTACCTGATTCAACTTAGCCAGGATAACGGACTGAAAGTCTTCGCCATACACTTTCTCAGTTAAAGGAGCCAGGTTGCCCTTGAGGACATTCACTTCCAGGCAGAGGTCAAACTGGGCTGCGTCATAGCCGAATGGGAAAGATGGCTCCCTGATGGTCCACTCCGTAATGTTTCCAAGCACACAACCTGGAATAACAGAGAAAGTTCAAAAGAATTCCTGAGGATAAGCGATGAACCACTGTAGCACATACCCTAAATGACTTGGAACTGAGGATAAATACAGAATGGTGGTGTCATTGAAGCAGTACAGTTTTCCCCACCTGCTCTGCGTTCAAACAGCCGTCTGGACTGTTGGTTGCACTCTTCGAAGAGCGCCTGCAGTTTCTTCTTCTGGACTTTCTGGCTCCTCAGAGTCGGCAGGAAGGTTCCGAGGAACGTCTTTTTCTCCGACTGTCAGAACGAGAAGACGACACCCACAGCAATGTGATTTAACATAAGTTGCCTGTTTCTTTGCAACCCATCTCAGTGATTACTGTGGTTGAAGAGGAATTTGACTGAACACAGGCTGGATGGTAACCTAGCCATGTTGTGAACTCTCACCGTGGTGAAGTGATCCCAGAAGGTGCGTGTAAGGTACAGGGGGAGGATATCCAGATCCTGCAGGGTCTGCTCACTCCATGATGATGAGTTGCTGAGGAAAATAACCACATTAGAAATTAATACATGAGATGTGTGTTGAACAACACACAATCAATGACAACTGTAAATTAATAATGATAAATTGATAAGGGGTGAGTTAGTAAGTATTTTAAAGTGCACTAATCTCTCTGAAAGTTTGTTAACATTCTTCTGCACCTGCAGTTTGTTTCACGTACCCATATGTTGAATTTCCTGCAAATAGGAGGGCCTCTATGGCAGAGACCTGGTCATCTGTGAAGTCTGGGCAGTTTTTCAGTTTCTCCAGAATGGCTGGGTCAGAGTTCTGGATGTAGGTGCTGTTCAGCGTGCACACCATGTTGCCCAGAATGCTCATGTCCTTGGAGCTGAGGCTGGAACCAGTGATACCCTATGGTGCATGAGGGACACAAGAAAAACGTTGAAAAGCATACTGTTGTAGACAGAATAATTTCTAATCCAGAATAAAGTGAACTGCTTTGGTCATTCATTACCAATTGAGGCAATAAAATATGTTATGACTTTCAAAAGTGAAAGCAATTACTTTTTTGCTTCCAGACAAATGTATCTAAGGGTTCTTATATTTTGTATACAAAAGTATAAGGTTCTTTCACTCAAATACTTGCACGACTCTCTGAACTAAACGTAATACTCACCAAGCAGCTCTTGGCATTGTTCCACAGTGTTGTCTTAATGCTTGGACTGGAGATGACAGAGAAATCTGCCGAACTGATGGCTTGGAAGTAAGATGTGCAGTTGGCCTTGTCTATCTTCTCATAGCTTTAACACATACAACAGTGTAGAGGTGAAAAAATGGAAATTCATACATAGAAAAGTACAATAAATAGTATTAGCTAATAGCTTAAAATTGTAGTTAATAATATAATTTTTACAACAGGCTACTCACTCGCAGTACAGCAGCATATCTGTGGGGTACTCTGTGAAGTCCTGTATGGCTTCGTCTTTCACAAAGTTGTACATGCAGGTTAGCTGTACACGAAAACAACACATCATTGAAAACTGGGACACACATAACAGTATACACTTACATACACACACACACACACACACACGCACGCACACAAACACACACACACACACACACACTTCAATTTACTGTATGCAAACGCAGTATAGGAAACTCTGCATGGATGGAAGAAACGGAGAAGAGAGAAGTACCAGGCAGCATAGCCTTGCTTCCAACTCCAACTCACCTGAGGCTCGGTTAGGATCACCTTGCGGCGGTTGCGGCGTGGCCTGCAGGCCCGGATTAGCTGTCGAACCCTTTCCCTCGATATTTCTCGCACAGCGCTACAGGAAAACCCTTGTAGCACAGATGGAGACAGGCTGTGCAGAACGATAAAGAGTTTGAGTCATCGTGGAGAGACAACATGGAACGGTTGAAGGGAAATAGAGAATACAGGTTTAAACCTAAACACTTTCAAAATAAACAAAGAATTGTTTAAATATAGTGTAGGAGAGGTGTAGTGATTTTTAGTGATGTCACTTCTGGACATTCTATAATAAGTAAGGACTTGAGGTCTGTCTGTAAAAATACAGGTAAGCACTGGCTCCTGTGCTCCTGAACTGTTAAGTAGTGTATGATAAAGGATAGCCTATGCTAGTGCTTGGATATTGACAGGCTCAACATTCACTCCAAGCGAAAGATCATTTCCAGTACTAAGTGTACATGATGCCTGTGTTTGTCTGTATGTAAGGTGCTTTGAGTGGTTATAGAGCTAGACAATCATAGTTTGGTCTGACTACAAAATAATGTTGTGGGAACAATATTTTGTAGGCCTAATCGTGCTGCTATACATTAATGCTTAGTTAAAACCATGAACAAACTGTGACCTTTACATTTATTGTAAACTACTGACTGTACTTGCACTACACTTGGCCCCTGGCAGTTGGGCTGAGCCCCTAAGTTGTGGATCTGCACAAGGTTTCTTCCTAATATTACAACTAGATGGGAGTTTTTCCTTGCTGTACACACATAATTGAATTTATTTGAACTACACTACGGTATATGTACTGTATGTCACTTACTCTTCTGTGTCATTTGGAGAAGATGCAATTGATGCGAAGAACATTGAAGCCTGCATAAGAAAAAGCCAATTTTTAGTGTTGAAGACATACCATAATATCATTACACTAGAGTATACATACATGATATACAGTATAAACAATACGATACACACTTTATAAGAATTTTGAATAAACTGCAGCAAGTAAGAGAAGTAAATAACATGTTAAAGTAAACAAATTTAAAAATATGGACAGGCAAAGCAAAAGAAGGAAACATTTTGTCTATGTCTGCCATAGCTTTTGTTGCTGCTGTGTCTGAGCTAAATTAATTTTTCACAAAAGTGTGCAAGATGCAAGCCTAGCAATATTATGGAACAGAGAAATCTTTTCATAGCACTGATGCATAACGTACTGTATGGCAAGTACTGGAAGAGCAGTACAAATATTATTTACATACCTGTTGTGGAGTCCATGCCTTCTTGTTGACCTGCGCCAAAAGGGCTGGGCTGGAGGAAGACAGCAGAGACCGTGGAATGGAGCCAGCCAGGGCATCAGGGATATTTACCATCAATCGACTCATACTCTGATTTAAGGCAATGATCTGTTGGGGGAATGGGAATCACATACGCACACACACACACACACACACACACACACACACACACACACACACACACACACACACACACACACACACAGGATGGGGGACGGATAAAAGGTACAAAACAGAGTGAGAGGTGGATAACAGTAAGCAATTTAGTTGACTTGATGTCAACACTCAAGCTATAGCATTCCATCAATCATGACAAATATAAGTTCTCGCACAACCTTCTTTACGTAGGTCTGCTGCACAATGGTGGGCGCCATCTGTATATTGTTGATGAACACTGTGTTGGAAGTAGTGATCAGAAGCTCCACAGAGGTGATGGTGGATATGGTTATTGAGGGGATGCCCTGGACGAGGGTTCCTAGAGAGATTAAGGTGGCTGCCGTGGTGATCTAAGAACCAAAGGAATGACAGGATCAGTGAGGGGTGAAGACTGCGGTAGCACTTTATAATAACCGTCTTCTATAAATGGTTATTAAATTGCTTATTAACGTCAGTAAGTAATTATTTAACTGTTAATAGATAACAGTTAACAGTTAGGTAACAGTAATTAACAGAAATTTTACAGCATAGTTATTTAGTTAGTAAGTTAACAGTTAGTTTATAGTTTGTTATGGTTGAATGATAAAATGATTTTTATAACCATTTATAGAAGACGATTATTATAAATTGGTACCAAGACTGCAGAAGGAAGACTGGTAGCCCCAATATTCTGGGGGGACAATTTGAGGCATTAATATGTTTTATCTCTGGAGTGCCCCCTAAAATAATAAAAAAAATAGCAGCCACAGTGTACATTCTCACCAATCCATTAGCGTGATGTAATTGAACAGCTACCTGTATGACTTTTGTGATGGACTGGACGATGGCATTGGCCTGCCCTTGGTTCCAACCACTGACTTCACTGAGCGTGCTCAAGGAGGAAACGAGCACACTGGATGAGGTTGTGCTGATCTGGGACACTGTCAGGCCATTAGAGTCGTTGCCTAGTGACTGGATGGTGTCAACAGTGAGCTGGGGAAGGTTGGCCACCAAGACGGAGGAAACCTGACCATGACATACAAGTAATGGGAGATGTGAAAGAAGAGGGTTGGTGAGGTAAGCACTCTATTATATAGTTATACAACTACACTGTCCAGCTAGCCTAGAAATCTAGGTGTACTCTAGCGGCGGCAAATAGATTTGCTCAGCCAGTATGTCTAGTAGCAAGCCATAGGGAATTTGATTGGTTGGACAGCGTTGGTGTTCACTAATCACAACGCTGTGTGTCTAGGTCGGGCTTCGCCAAAAACAGCGGTCTTCTGAATTGGTGTTTACATCTTGTTCGTTCCTCTGTTTGGTCATAGGCTATCATATTGTGTGCAGAAGCAGTTTGAAAGATAACTGCCTTCTTCCGCCCAAAATTGAGTTCGGTCTATCTATCGATGCATTTTAGTGTTATAAGATGGCTTGCCAGGCATAATCTGTCCAGCATAATCACTTGCCTAAAACACATACTGGTTCCAATATTGAAAAGCATGGGATAGTTATAAATAAAACTGTTAAAAACCTTCATACTATTGTAAAATAATATCAGACCAGTTTGCTCTGGAGTGGTACCATCTCTTTCAATCGTTATCAGTGCCAGTACCACACACAAGCCAATTAGAAGTGCTTTTTGTAATTTTGTGATTATAGATCATTTCAGTTGCACTACACAAATCATGTCAAAGTCATGCCTCATTGGATCTGTAAATATCAGTTCACATTCTATTTTATCAGTCAGTTCTTTTGAAGTAGCCTGACATAGCCCGACCACAATACTGCTGTTCATCTGTATTCATGGTCTGGAGGTTCTTTAACCTGACGTGATTATAGGGCGGGGGGAGGGCATTCAGTTCTGGTTTGAAACGATTGGACAGCTCGTCTAATCAGCTTCGCTTATTGGCCGGTTGTCTCTCTACCGTTGTAAACCCGCCCCAGAAGACCGTCCCCAGACCATGGATACGGATGAACATTCATATTATGGACGGGCTATGGAAGCACAAAAGGAAAAAAATGCACCTCAGCTCTTGTTCCATTGCAGAAGAGTTTGACGCGACCCAGTAAGGCCATGCTGTCACTCCCACCCACGTTCTCAAACACAGATGTAGGTACATCACAAAGGAAGTGACCAGGGAGCCTGACAAACAAAGCAAAATAAAAATAAAAATCAGTGTGACAGTGTTACAAACAAATAGAAGAAACATCACAGTTGGCCATATGCTTGCCGTGACAGGCTTTACCAGTCTGACAGCTAACTTCAAAATGCTTTTCCACCAAAAGGGGTCTAATTTGAAGGGTCTGATTGACAATAACTTTCATTGACTTGGCTCTCTTATCTCGGGAAACATGTTCCTTTGCCTATCATATCACTCACCGTGAGAACTCAAATTTAGTCAGGAACAGAGTAGAAAAGAAAGACCTTTCGGACGATGTTTGCGTTTTCATAGTGGTCCAGAGTAGAGTGCATTAGTTAGCGCTTTCACATGAGGTTATGATAAGGAATCCCCAGAAGCAAATGACAAAAATAGACTCACTTAAGTGGACTGAAGGTGGGTTGGCTGGCGTAGAGCTGCTTGGTGTAGTAGGAGATGACACCGGGGGAGAGTTTGTAGCCGCCAAAGAGCTGTATGTTTTCTGGATTCTGCAGGAAGGAGCCGAGCTATAGGGACAAAGCAGAACAACAGAGACAGATGAGTAGGCCTGAGTTGGGCTGTGTGGAGGCTAAAGAAGTTAGACCACCACAGTTTCCACACACCTAGTGAGTGTGTGTGTGTGTGTGTGTGTGTGTGTGTGTATGAGTGAGTGAGGGTGCACTCTCAAGAATAATAGCATTAAATCTACTGTATGCATGTATGAACAGGCCAAGATTTTACATTAAATACTTTATCCTATCTTCCATTTTATCTCTTATCTTCTTAATTCTAAACACACTATTATATCAGCTGGCAGAATTGTGTATACTTTGTCATTGCATATGCAAACATTTGTAATCCCAATAAAGCTCTTGAACCTGAATTACATGTTTCGGTACATCACCTCATTGGAAGAGCAGAAAGACTGCAGGTCGCTGACAGTAGAGTAAGTGACGAATGATCCGATGTTTTCCACATACCACGCTGTGGAGTTCAGCTCTGGGTCGCTGGCATTGTAGCACCGAGGGGTGCCATCTTTAAACATTAATCACAAAATCAAAACCAGTCTATCAGCCTTTGAAAAAAATTAACATCTAAACGCCTAAAGCAATTGCCCAGAGTCGTTCAACACATTATACTGATATTCTGGGTTGCCACAATATGCATCCACTGAAATACTATGGTGTTCACAGCTTACCTTGAGTGAGGTAGGCCTTGATGGAGTCATACATATCCGACCGGGTGAAATTAACACTGCTGTAGTTGAAACCACTGCCCATAACAGAGACTCTGAACAGATATTAAAAAACACAGAGAATGACATAAACATGGAAAAAGAGAAGTGAGATAAACTGCACTGCTATTAAAACGATAGTTCAACGCCATTCCAATGTTCGCCTTGTTATACAGGCTTGTGGGGCATTCTCAACAGGAACAACATAGACCAAACACTGAACCGGCAGCGAGAAAGGTGTGGAACTATCAAGTACATGTACAGTATGTCAAACCACTAAACTCACAGCTCCCTGTAAGGCAGGCAGGAGGCGTTTTGGATAGAAGAGACGCCAATAAGATCCCTGGTCAGGAAGCGCAGATAGTGCCTTAGGGTGACGTCGAACCAACGCCTGGCCTCCTCTTTTGTGGAGACACTGAGAGCCTGAGACCAAACACAGTGAAGGAGCTGCCGCTGCACTGACTTGGGACCTGTGACCTGCAGACAAGATAGATACAGTAGATTGATAATGGATAACTAGAAATGGATAACTAGATTTGCACATCCTGGGTATTACATGGTGCATGCAAAGGACAAGTTTTAAAAAGCCTAAAATTGACAATAGAGAATAAAACATGTAGAAAAAAGAGAGCTGTTTGGACAGTCGAACAGTTAGACAAATAGCAAAGAATGTGTAAAAAGGGACTGCAATTGATGATGCTTTGATAAGCATTTGAAAATGTTGAAAAGTTTGAGAGGTCATTTTAAACATTGATAAAGACACTCCAGCAACATTAGAGAATACATGAATTACTACGGATATGTAAGAACAAGGCAGAACATCCATCATGGAGGTGAATATGTGAGAACATTGGATAGTCAGAGACAAGACCACTGATAAGTAATAGCAGAAGATTTGCGATGACAGAACATCAGAACCAGACAGCAAGAGAACATCATAGGGAGTCTGAGACAAGACATTCCTTCATAGGGAACCTTTAAAGCCATGGAACAATCTATAAGGTGCACATTATGAGCATAGTAGTAGGTTAGTTAATATTAAAGGAGAAGTATGTAAAAAAAATGCATTCAAAATGATCATAAAATGGGCATGATGGGCCACCAGATATGAAGATATCATGTTCATTTCAAACACCAAAATCCAGCCAGAATAATTACAGCTAAAAGCTGTAGCCCACAAGTGTTTGTGCTGTCATTTCAAATAGTGTTTATAATGCTTCCGAAATACATTGCGACAAAGTGTAGAAGATGCCTTTGAAAGAAGGAGATGGCTGAAAGCAGCAAAGTATTTTGAACATGACTGTAGTACCAAGTTTAGCCACAATCCTACATACTGCGACTTTAAAGTACTATTTGCCAATGACTAGCTCACCAGTTCCAAGTAGTTGGTGGTGCTATTGTAGTTGCTGATGATGCGGCAGAGATCTGAGGTGCTGGTGATGGCGGATGGCTCACTGAGGTAAGCGTTCAGTTCAGATGGCTTGATGGTATTCAGAACCTGGGGAGTCCACAGAGTTGGGTCACCAAAAGTCATGCTGACAACTTTTCAAACCATGTCTTTCTTAAGTAGTGATTAGTAGTGGTTACCATTCAAACCCCTGACTCCACGTGTGACTAATGTGACAAAGATCTGTTGTTGTTAACGTATTTTTAACTAGACTGTGCTGTTTTCTACAGCATATTGTGTTCCTACAATGCTTTTCAGATTTGTATCATCTGTCTGTACTCCGTGTATGCAGGCTGAAATTATGAAATGAATGATGTGTAACTTTTGTGTGTGCATAATTTTCACCTCAGGTAGTCGCTCAGAGGGTATCAGAGAGAGGAAGCTTGACAAGTCAGGGAGTCTGAACTGGAGGAAGGTGCTTTTCAGGAACCTGTAGAAGCTTCCACCACTGTAGCAGCGGAGTGGGGTTGGTCCTGTGGGATATTATTGTTATTAATGGGATTAATGATAATGAATAAACCAAATAATACATTTTAAATAAACACAATAAGTATGCATGTATGTAATGTGCATGTAAACAAAATGCATGAAACAAAATTATGTATTTTAGGTATAAAATAAAAGCAACCGTAATCAGCTACATTAGTGGTACTTTGAAAAATAAAATGTTTAAATAAATTACAGTTCCCAATCTCAGTTACACCTAAGTATCTATGTGTACATCATGTTTAGTTGGGTTACCTTCTTGTAACACATCACATTTCCAAAGTAACGTTCCTAAAACTGATCATTGCAATGTTTGAATATGCTATGCTATATATGGAGATCATGAGCTTTAAAAGTATAGATAGTAAGGATGAGTCATACCTTTCAATAGCTGTAGGATGTTGTGCTCAATCTCCTTACGAATCTCTTCAGTCAGTGAAGAATGAATGGAATCTAGTGCATTAATACTAGAAGGGACCAGATAGGAAAAAGAGCATGTGTTTAAGTAATAGTACTAGGTTAGGTGGACAGTTGGACTGTCAAATATAGAATGACATACAGTACCCCAAGGAGCAATGTGAAAAGGAAAAGTCTAGAGTCTAATCTTACCTCTCTTCACTGATATTGCAGGATCGGTCTGTGATGAGGCTGAAGTACATTCCAACTTGGGCTGAGGACAAACTGTGCAAGAGAGGATGCAGGCGTATTTTCACCCATACTACAATCTCAGAGTCTGGCACTGAAAGCGATGAGAGGTTCCCTTGGTCAAAGACTGCCTGAAGAAATGCATGCTTGACATCGAGTGTATAGTTGTTCTTCAGTTTCTGTGATGGAATAGTGTAGCAGGAATTCAATGACGTCAATGGACAAGTTTTACAAAAAATATATAATTAAATTGTTGATGTATTATTTTGCCTCATGACTTAATTCAGCACAAATGCACCATCACGTCAGGTCCTAAGAAAGGCCACATACTTTCAGCGATCAGTGAGCATTTTAAATATTATAACTTGTTTGGATGACAGTAGCCTACTGTATGTGTGAATAATTAATCATTGAATAATTTGATTAATTATTAATTGCATTTTATTATTTACATTATTTACATTAGGTGTGTACATTCTGTTTTCCTATTTCAAACCCAAACAGTAGGGGGCAGTACTGGGCCCCAGACAAGTGGGTTGAGCTCATAAGGATCTGCCCAAGGTTTCCTCCTAAACTTGAACTATTAAAAATAAAGTATAAGGGGGTTTTACCTTTCCCCTGTTACTAATGGGTACTCCTTCTACTGCCTGTAAAGCACTGCTACACGTCAGGCAGGGTTGCATAATGACCGACTCACAGAACGTTAACCCTTACATATTCAAATGTGCATGAATGAAAGAATGATTCAATAGATGGATGAAAGAATGACTGGCTGACAGACTGAATTAATGAATGATGAAGCACCTCAAAGGCTGTAGATACAACATCAAAAAATGGCGCAAATTTGGTTGGAGTGACTGCAGCCATGACTGTCTGCACATCTCCAGGGCTCTTCAGTAGGCTGGGGATGGAAGCCAGTTCAGCCAGCTGGGTTTCTGTAAGGACCTGCACAGCTTCCATCTGTAAGGAATCAAATGTCAGATATTGTGGCACATGTTCACATATTCTAGCTTAGTTTCAATCACCACTCATGAGACTATAACTATGAAAAGGTACTAGTCTAACGGCCCAACCCTGCTCACAAGTACATTTTCTGAGTAAAGATATAGTTATTTTAATCACTGTTGTGCTGTGGAAGTTTGGTAGCTCTTACATCCGTAATGTTGAGATCTTTCAAGGCTGAATAGCTGACTTCCGTGGAGAAGGGACCCAGGTTAACTTTCAGCCATTCTGCATCGTTCTGGATGTTTGGTCTGCACGCTACAAGATAAAGCAAATGTTGGTCAGAACCTGAGGTAATTGCTGACATTCCTGTCATTTTTACCGGTACTACAATTTGGAATCGGGGAATATTTCATCAAGGTTCATAAAATATTTTGTCTGAACCCAGGTTAACCCAGAGGGCGTGGCTTGCACAAAGGCATGTACCTGTCGTGCTGAACATGGACAAGGACTGCATGAGATGTTGGACAAGGATGTTGGCGATTCCTTTTCTTCTGGCGAGCGGTATCTTGGTGAAGACCCCGCCCAATCCTGACACACTATGGGAGAAGAATTTTTAAGATATCAAAGGTTAACAAAGGTTGCTAGTTACCATGATATGCTCCTACTCCCCCAATTCCCATTCTTCAGGCCTTCTATTGAAGAACCATCTGAGAGATTGCACAGCAGCTTACATGACTTGGTAGTCGGTGCAGTTTGCATGTGCAACTGTTTGAGTGAGCATCAGTGGAGTGAAGCTGGGGAGGAAAGGCACGAGCCTCACTCGGAACCAGGCACTCCAGGTTGACCTCACAAACGTTGAGAAATTGCCGTTGATGACACGGAAGGTGCGGTTCATCACAAAGTCCCTCACGGGTGAGGTAATATCTGGGATCTGTGGAAAGAGCATACCAATAAGACCCCACATCCATTGTAAAGGGCACCAGTGTGCTGTGCTAGAAATCTTTGTCATCTTAATACAACATTGCAGACTACCTCGGGAGCCTTGCTCAACGCTGTCAAAAATTCGGCGACATTTTCAAAAGCATCTCCCTTCTCCAGTCTATCAAAGATGGCCTCCATTTTTGTGGAGTTGTTCAGTGCTCCAGAAGTGAGAATCAGCTGGGCTGCCTGGGATGGCGTCAGTAGCTCCAAAGACTCAAGCTAAAGTGCACAGCAGAAAAAAACATTGAACAAAATCACTGACAAAGAGAGACTACTTCACAATAGTTTTAGTTCCAGATGAAGAAATATTGTGCATTTTCACATATAAATGTGAGACTA
>JAODXP020000006.1:8909595-8921995 GCA_027497455.2 Sardinella longiceps | reverse complement strand
GAACCATTTACTTGAACCTTATATACTGCTTATTATTGTCTCACTGCATTTCTTGACCATAAAAACATATGGGTAGACATCACGATTTCTTTATTACCATGTCTGGTCCTCGAGGTTATGAAGAAAAATGTATTAATTCCATAATGGTGGAGAGCTGAGATGGTAACCATGGCAACCCAAAGGCATTTACAATATCATGTTTGGTGTCATTGAAATCCTTGACCATGAAAACATAGGGGTAGCCATCATCATTTCTGCATTTCCTTGTTCCGTTCAAGAGATATGCTTAAAAGTACTGTTTTCGGTAATGGCGGGAAGAAAAATGGCCGCCACGGCCGCCACGAACCATTTTTGCGATGGCTCCATTTCTGAAATTGTTCAGGGTACCAAACTGTACAAGTATACCAAATTTCACGCTTTTATGAAAAAGTGAACGCTTTTTCACATATCATCTGGACTTATAGGGCATAGGAACACAAAGTGCAGCCCACGGGCGAAACATTACTTTGAGTCCACAATGGAAATAGTGGGACCACAATGGAAATAAGCTCTAGGGCTTTATTGTGTAATCTTGACTGTCTTGTTAAAAGGGATGGTGCGGTATTTTATCTGTATCATGTTCTATCATGTTCTGTTGTTTTAAAATCTGAGTTGGTCAAATAAATCAAATCAAATCAAATCAAATCAAATCAAATCAAATGAATGAATCTCTTTTTAGTTGTGTTCTAGTGGCATCTATATAGTCATTAATTTATTGCATTTAAACTGTAGAGATGCAAATTGGTTATTACAGTTTTTTTTCTGATTTATTAAGCTCAATTTTTGAAACCTTTGGTTATTTTTGCAAAACTCTTCACACAAATCATAAAACCTTTCAACAATTCACAAAACATCATAGATTACTTGCAAAAACAAACACTTATTGCTAAACTGTAAACACTTTTTTCAAAATGTTCTTTTGGTACATGACAACTGAGCACTGACAGCAACAAAGAAAAACACATAGGCAATTGTTTACTCAGTTTTTTAGTATCTTGTAACTTTGTAATGCATGCAACTTACAGTAATATGCACACATATTCAAATGTGCAAACTGTGGACTGTGTTTTGTGTATATCTGAGGTTGTTTTCTGTATTGCACACATCATATACAGTTAGAGAGATTGGATCAAATGCAATACAATTGTTTTTTTTTTTTATTGGTTTGTTTTTACAGGTTTCATAGAGATATTGATGTTTCAGCCCTTTCTCTCCTTTTCACTTCACAGTCTTTCTTATTTTGTCATTTGCTCTTTCATTGTCTCCAAAATTGTAATCTAGGAAATCCTTACTTGTCCTTTTGCTGTGCTAACAGTCTGAATGTTGAGTGAAGTAATTATCAAAAAGTGCTTTGCCATGTGTCAATGTAGGAAACCAATTCTTAGAATAGTGTGAGTAGAAGAAACAAACAATTGTGCTATGAAATTGCCAACTGTGTATATGCAGTGAGTTGTGTTTATAGTTTAGCAAACACTGTTACAAAATTTCAAACAGAGTTCAAAGTGCAAATTGGGCCTTCTGTTTGGCAGATATTGTGATTAGTTGGCTACAACTGTTAGGCCTAGTGGTTTCATAAATTGTGCGGAAAGAATCATTATTAGTGTTTAAGCATTCAGAAAAAACTGTAAAATTATTGATTAATTTCTTTTTCTCCTTCCACCCTCAGTTCAATATTGTCAAGTTCCTCTATAGATACAATGTCAATGAGCTCAACCCAGTCAAAAACCCAGCATTGTTAAAATATTATGATTGTAGCCAGCATCATAGGTGCTTGATTTTATATACCTGAATCAAAACTTTTGTCCACACTGTGTAAAATGTGGTTGCTATGCACTGCTTATACCATGTCTGCATATTTTATGCTGAGTTACCTGCACTGTGTCTGTAAATCATACCATTCTTTTGAGGTGCTTACTGCATTTCTTTGATTGCGTATATGTAGTCTACTAAGCAGAATCTATAACACAGTAACTTTTGCAAGAAACTTGAGGATATAAGTGACTGTGATTTATCAACTGAAAACTCTGGCAAAAGGATATGAATAAATTCTAAATGATTTTAATCATCAACAAAAAATCAACAGACTTAAAATACACATTAAACCATCTGTCACCAAAAGGGTAAAAGTACAAAACAGAAAGTTTTTTCTTTTACATGATGAGACTAATTAGTTAATGATAGTAATGTCCCATACTGTAGTGTGTACACCAGTTAATAACATTATCAATAACATTGTAGATATGAGAGTGCCGAAGAATGAGCAATGGAATTCCTCAAAATGGAATGTTCCTCTCCATGAAGGAAAAATTCCTAAAGAGGTGTGAGAATTGTCTCAAAGAGCGAATCAATCAAATGGAATGATTAGGGACAAAACATGTCCTCCATAAAAAATGTCAATATATCACTGCCCAAAATGAAGAAGAAAAATTAAAAGGGCATCAAAAATTTAGTGTTGAGGTTCTGTGATGTCATACTCATGACATTAACTTTATTAATTTCAAACTCATTTGAAAAAGTGCTTGCAAATGCAATAGATGTAAAAAAAAAATAATAATAATAATAATAATAATAATAAAAATATTCATACCAAAAGAATCATATACTTTCACAAAATACCGCAAATGACATAAAGTGAACTTTAAATTTAATTTTCTGTTAAAATGTGCTTATCAAAGTGGTGCCCTCACTTTGTGTCATTTTTTTTAAAATCCTGAATTAATCAAGTATATATTATGTTAAACTGTAAACCACAGGCCCCCTTATGCACTTCTTATTTTTGGTGGATGCAAAATTAGCAACAATGGGGATCTAATTGCCAACAACATGTCATTTGGTTATAATAACCTTAATTAGGCTATGAAATATTGCCAGATCAGATCAGATTTTTTATCAGCTCTGTCAGATTAACTTATTAACATAAGTAGCCTATTTATGTTTATTTCTAATTTGGAATGTACAAAATGGTTCAAGTCCTGAAAAATGATAATATAAAAATATAAAATGCATTTAACTGCTTTAGTCTGTTGAAAACCTTCAGCAATTACATCCCTTAGGACTTAATTGGATGGTAGTTGGATTGATCAAATTAAAATAAAATGAGTTTTTAAGTGTCTGATGGAGTTTACACATACCATATTATAATGTGAATAAAAGTTTGTAACATTGTAACATTGTAAACCTGTTCCTTCACATGGTTGGTTAGCTGAGACCTGTGTTTATACATGTATCTATTCAAAATATATGAATCATTACATTGTTTTGAAAGATTTAAAAAGTACTTTTGTCCCTTTTCGCAAGAATCCCTGATGGATGGGATGGATGAGAACTTAGTTATTTTCCAGTTTATTTCCCCAAATGGTGTACCCCTTTAAAACTAAACACAAATAAAAGGCAGACAGGAAACGTTTCTGACTTTCCGACAGAAAATATAAAGGAGAAAAAAAATATATATATATCAAATTGCTATAGGGAGCCTTAAAATTCATAGACACACAATTCCTGCAAACTTTGGCTTACTGAAATGAATATCAGGAATATCTGAACATGACATGAGCCATTCAGAAACTTGATATCAAAAAGATATTCATGTTATTATGTGTAAGCGTGTGCAAGTGATACAATTGCATGTGTCTGTGCACTGTATGCATGTGAGTGTGTGTGTGTGTGTGTGTGTGTGTGTGTGTGTGTGTGTGTGTTGTGTGTTTGTGAATGTGTATTTATTCGGTTATGTTCCCAACATGTCCTCTAGTTCCAATGTCCAGCTGAGTCCAGAGCCGACATGGAGGCCAGTGAGAGCACAGACGTGTGGGGCAGGTTGGCCGGTGGGTTCATGCTGCGTAACTGGCAGTACCAGTCCTCCTGCTGACGAGACTGCGGAGCAGGGGCCGAGCCAGACTGGCACCCAAACGCCACTGATGGGCACTGGCTACTGGCCACGGCGTGGTGGTGAGGATACCCACCAGAGGCCACCACTGAAGAGAAGCGGCAGGCTGGCGTGAGGGAGTGCGAACACTGGCACTGCCACCCAACCCCTGAGGACTGGACACACAAGCTGCCTAAGAGGGCAGTGCGCCCGGGCATCACGCTTATTGGCAAGGCTTTCTGGGCAGCACGCTCATGCTTGCGCTGCCTGGCACGTCTGTTCTGGAACCAAACCTGTGGGTCAACAGGAAGTTGTTATAATGTGTCCCATGCATCATAGTTAAACCTTGACTGGCTGTTATTTTCAATAACAAAATTGTTCAACGACAATTCCCAGAAAACTAAATCATTTTTATTACCTCCGCCAAGGAGGTTATGTTTTTGGTCGTGTTGGTTTGTCTGTTTGTTAGTGTGTTTGTCAGCAGGATAACTCTAAAAGTACTGCCCGGATTTGGATGAAATGTGTATATTGGGACAAGCAAGAACTGATTCGATTTTGGTGGCGATTGGTGAATTTATATTGTGTCTGTGACCACATTGCCTTGGTGGAGGTCTGCGCTCTCTGAGCGCTTTTCTAGTTTAGATATGTATTTCATAGAGTACTCCAAAGCTACTTTACTTGTCAGTTACTTCAGGGCTATTTTCTAGACTAGAGCAACTTAGGGTTGGGCCCAATGATGACAACCCGGATTCACAGTTTCAACGCTAATAGCATTCACCACCCAGTAACATAAAGAAATAAATACATTAGTGGCAGTCATGCTGCGCTCGTCTAAAAGACTGAAAGTAAAGTTGCACTCCACCTGTACTCGAGCTTCATTGAGCTTGGTAGCACGTGCAAGCTCCTCGCGGCTGTAGATGTCCGGGTAGTGGTTCTGTCCAAAGGCCAGCTCTAACAACTCCAGCTGATGATGGCTGAACGTGGTGCGGTGTCGCCTGCGTGCTGGCGTTGGATAGGTTTTGGAGCGCGCACCCAGTCCAGCCACAGCCATAGACTCTGCAAAGCCTCTTTTGGGTGGGTTGGTTCCATCTGCGGGAGAGAAAGCAGACCTTCACCTCTATCCACATTCAAAGGCATCTGGCACCTCTCTGTTTACCTCCAGCCACTTCAATTACCCCACATGGGGGAGTTGTGCAGGTTGGCCTGAGAGCACTGTCATAAAAGAGGGTTTTAGAGGCCTTCTCTGACTCGGGAACTGATGGGGAACCCAATAAGCACTGGGCTTTGCTGCGAACACTCAATATCGTGAGAAAGAGATGGCAAAGATTTCAGGCCCAGCCACAGATTAAGACAACAATAGCTGACAAAAGGGACTCATTTGTGAAATTGGTGGTCGTTTAGAAGAAACCAATCACACAACAGTAAAGCCTTGGAGTCACAAAGAATATTCTACTCTAAAAAATCTAAGAAATTGGGTATTTTCACTCACTGAATATCCATATGGGGAAAATTCACAGGCTAATGATGCAAAGGGAGATACATAATTTATTTGCAGTTTCCAATATTTAATTATCTGAAATCTGAGTGCAATTACTGCTTTGTCTTTTATACAATTCCAGGCACATAATGGCCTTGTAAAGCATGCATCTTATATCATAATTTACAGAAGACAGACAGCTACTTGACACACAGTGATTACACACTAGAGTAATTCTGAACATCAAAGCTGATAAATCTCCTAAACTGCCAGTTTGGATTGGCTTGACTTACCGGCGCTGGAGTTGACATTCACAGTTTCAGCATAGGGAAGACAGATGTCTGCATACTGGTACTTGTTGGAGTTCATGGCTGTCTTTCTGTGGGCCATGGCTGATGGGTCAAGTTGAAGGGATAAGGTGGAAGGACCCAGAGGTAGTTCTGGCTTATCACCATCGTCTTGAGAGTGACATCACAGACTCAACTAACACACCCACCACCCACATCTTCAAATACAAAGTATATTGTCAAAAATGGTCCATTACAGTAGATCTATGCAAATAAAGTGCTGCTCTGAATTAATTTCAGATGGTATTTCAAAGAGCTTGAGCAATTATTTCCGAGAAAATTTGAATCTGAAATTTTTTCTCACCTGTAGGTAGTTTTTCTCCATTGCTTGAACGCTTTTGACATACTTTATGCTTTAACCAAAGTGACATAACTATAAGTTGTTGTTACTATACCTTAAACAAAAGTGCTGTTTTATTTACATTTTAGTTGCAATTCTGCAACACACTTGCACCTTTTTGCAACACACTTGCTCCTGCACACTCCACACTTTTTCCCATAAGACTCTTTGTTATTTCTGATGACATTACAGCAACTTTGTTATGCCATGATTGCTTGACAAAGAAGGAAGCTGTAGAGAATCCACCCTTACTGTATTCTACTGTAAGACATTTAGATGTTCACAGTTTCATCCATACGGACATTCTTCGTCTTCATCTCTGGACTATCTATTTACAGTTGCACCATATCAAATGTACTGTACTGTAGTGTGGCTACTGCTCATTTTACATAAAAAAGTGGTAGTGTTGTGAAACATACTGTGATAACGTGTTGAAATGTTTCATGACAGTATGGTATATATGGTAAAGTACATAACAAGTATAAAAATATAACAATCCAATGACAATTGTTTGTTGCATCTTTCTACAGAATGGTTTAGAGACCTATTCAGAGAGAACATTGCACACCGTTTCCACCAGGAAAAACTAATACTGTGATTACAGTAGTGCACTTTTTTTTTTTTTTTTTGCATTCACTGAATTTACTGTCCTGTAAATTACACTACTGTAATTACAGTATAGATTATTTTCATTACTGTATTTGGTTGTTGTGGAAACTGCTTTAGAACTAATAAATGAAAGCAGTGAAAATGAAAGACTGCAATGTTTTAGGCTATGATGTAAGTGGGTATCATTTTGCCACCAGTGTGACATTTTGAAGGCTTGTCCATTTTTGATAGTGGAGTTTCAATTTGACATAGTTTAAGTTTATTTCCAAGTGTTGTGTCTCATTTCCTTGTGTGTAGAGTTTTGTCACTGTGAGCGAAGTTTTGCTAAATTTGTTCCAGCAATGAACAAAAAGCGTAATGTTCTCCTGTCTACTTTGCTTGATTTTTATGATAGTGAAATAAATACCTTACTATAGACCTCTAAATAATTTATTCTTACCATAAAGTTGGTTTAAATGCAGTAATTATACCTTACTATAGATCCCTAAATAATTTATTCTTACCATAAAGTTGGTTTAAATGCAGTAATCATAGTGATCCTAATATGATACACAACAGCTTAGTTAATCAGACGGGCTTCCGGCACATAGTTTGCCAAAATTCACCAAATTATACAAGAATGCAATCAATCAATTCACCCGCCAAACAAATTGACCCAGTCTTTGGGGATGCAAGTTGGCTGTCACTGAAATAGTGTTTAAACAAGCGACCTAACATTGACCTTGACTAACGATTGACCACTACTGCTGCATGGCCACTAGGTGACGTTAATGGTACTTTACTGTGAAGCACTTGCAGGTTTTTGGCCGTATCATGTACTCTGATTGTTATGTGTGGAGCATATTTGTAAAAGTTGTGTGTGGGTATGCGTTTGTGAGTGTGTGTGTGTGTGTGTGTGTGTGTGTGTGTGTGTGTGTGTGTGTGTGTGTGTGTGTGTGTGTGTGTGTGTGTGTGTGTGTGTGTGTGTGTGTGTGTGTGTGTGTGTTTGACACTGGTGCTGGAGTCAGAACAGTGACCACCCACTCAGCTCCATAGTCTGCAGTGACCTTTGCTCCCCTTATCCATCCAACACAATGAACTCAGACAAACAGTCATTTGGGAAAGAGCTTTGTGAATGGGTGTAAAGGTTGTGCAATGGGAGAGATCCCGCCAGTGTTACTACAATGTTCTTTGTGTGTGTGTGTGTGTGTGTGTGTGTGTGTGTGTGAGAGAGAGAGCGAGACAGAGAGAGGGAGAGAGAGAGAGAGAGAGAGAGAGAGAGAGAGAGAGAGAGAGAGAGAGAGAGAGAGAGAGAGAGAGAGAGAGAGTGAGAGTGTGAGATGTGTGTGTGTGTGTGTGTGTGTGTGTGTGTGTGTGTGTGTGTGTGTGTGTGTGTGTGTGTGTGTGTGTGTGTGTGTGTGTGTGTGTGTGTGTGTATGTATGTGTGTATGCCTGAGAAATGACAGTGTTAAGATTTAGAGGAACATGGTAGACTGGACAGTGACGCTGCACCTGGGACAAGCCTTATTCAATTGCTAAATAATTACAGACTGGCCTGATTGCATTTACTCATTGTGAATGTCCTGGGAGTCTATGGCACTATCACACAGCCCTCTGTGGGGCTGTGTCAAATCCTCTAACTCAATTTGTCATCGCTTGCTTTTGAAGAGCAGTTCAGGGTATTTCCAAATCCTTCAGCTCCCAAACCTCATGAGAGGATGAAAATAGTCCAGCACAAGCCATGGGCTACAGCAACTACTATTTGTATTTCCTATATACAGTGAGCATAGTTTTATGAGATACAATATGTGACTAATTCCCAAAAATTGGAGATGTAACTGTACAGAAGAAATAAGTGATGCTGACAGATAAGTTAGACAAGCAGGCAGATCAGGCTACAGCAACCATACAGCAGGATCAAAAAACATTTTATTACAGGTGTAAGTGGTAAATGAACTAATCAAAATGAGTGGGGTTCCTGTCAGGGAAAAATAAGGGAAATGTCATCCCTATTTTATATGTACAGTACTTTGTAGAGTTTGCCTAATTTTATAAAATAGATCAAATATTTATTTATTTTATTTCATTTTTTTAAAGGCAGCAGCAGTGTGCAGGCAGATTAATTCAGTGGCCCTTACAGTTTACCTTTGGTCCATTCCTTGTAAATATGTAAAAGTTTCTGTGTACCAGAACACTGTTAGGAGTCCCTCCAGTGAGCACCACTAGGAGGCAGTGTGGGACTCAGTGTGGGCTCACAGCACCCTAATGGCAAGTTCACACTACACGATTTTAGAGCCGATTCTGAGGTCGCAGGGTCTGGCACCTATCTGGCACCTATCCTCCTCACCTCAGGACCTGAGAGATGGGTTACAGTAATCCAAGACAAAGCACCACCCTGGCCATCAGTACTAACTGACCTCTTTTCTGTTTCACTATCACAAACATTTCTAGAATTAAAGGCTTTGGAAGCAAAAAAAAATATATAAATAAATAAAAAAGTCAACTGCTGCACCATAACAGACTTCGGCTTATCGCTAACCTGTGTAGTATGGTGCTGAAAATATGATGGTGGAATGAGAGTGGGAATCCGGTGCAGTCCGGCCACGTTTCAACAGAATTGTGACTCAGAGATTGATTGTCTGACACATCCTCTTTTATTTTCCCACTGAAGCTATGCTAGCTTACTCTAACTTTCATTATGTGACTTTGTGTGTGTGTGTGTGTGTGTGTGTGTGTGTTTGAGTCATGGGCAGCATTGTTCGATTGAGTGAGACCTTCAGATGTGTGAGGTCTAATGTGTGTGAGAAAGTGTGTGAGTCAAATCCCCATGTCTGGCGCTAATAGAAAACATCAGTGTGAATGGAGCTTGTCCTTCGCTTGCAAACCCACATTTCTGATCACCATAGCGCAGAGAGAGAGAGAGAGAGAGAGAGAGAGAGAGAGAGAGAGAGAGAGAGAGAGAGAGAGAGAGAGAGAAGACAAAGTGAGAATGTCCTCAAAAGACTGGCATGTGTGTGAGGGGTCAAGTGCCTGTCCAATCCCGCTGCGGCCGAGAGGGATTGTGGGTACTGGCTGAACTCTGTTCGGCCAGCGTGCCCCCAGGAACTCTGGGAATTTCCAATAAGCTGTGGAATCCCGAGCCGGGCCCAAACTGGAGCCAGAGCAGGAGGAGGCTCTGACTGAGAGGCCAAAACCACAAGATCCAAACCCGCTCCGCTCCGAACCGCTGGAGATGTGTCTGAGCAACACACAAAACACACACACACACACACACACACACACACACACACACACACACACACACACACACACACACTCGCACACATACAGTTACTCCACACATATACTGTACAAATACACATGTGCACTACACACAAACATACAGTATATGCACTACACACATACAGTATGCACTCTTCACACCGTATACTGTATATGATAGGCTCAAGGTACTGCAAATTTGCATGTCTAGTTTGGCTTATAACAATGCATGTTATGCAAAAATATAGCCTCTCTCTCTCTCTCTCTCTCTCTCTCTCTCTCTCTCTCTCTCTCTCTCTCACACACACACACACACACACACACACACACACACACACACACACACACACACACACACATTCACAGACAAACAATGCAAGATAATATCAGTTTATACACACATAGTCTTTGTAAGTGGACAATTGTTAAACATGTAATGCATACGCTCGCTTATGTTATGTACTGGTAAAACCCATTTTGATATTTTGAACCAACATGCACACACACACACACACACACACACACACACACACACACACACACACACACACACACACACACACACACACACACACACACTTCCCTTCCATTTGTGTTCGGGGCTGAACTGGGAGTGACCTGGCTGGCAGGCTCACAACCCCAATGGAAGGAATGTAACCCAACTCCCCCTGCCCTGCCTGCCTGCCTGCCTGCCTGCCTGCCTGCCTCTGCTGCTGCTGCTGCTGTTGGGCTGTGCTACAGTAGCCCACTCTATGGAGCACAGCTAGGCCTCTGCCTCCACTGCATGCAACTGCACTACTGCATGGATGTGTGCAGCACTTTGTGCCTGCCTGTGTGTGTGTGTGTGTGTGTGTGTGTGTGTGTGTGTGTGTGTGTGTGTGTGTGTGTGTGTGTGTGTGTGTGTGTGTGTGTGTGTGTGTGTGTGTGTGTGTATGTGTGTGTGTGTGTGTGTGTGTGTGTGTGTGTGTGTGTGTGTGTGTGTGTGTGTACCTTTGAGTGCATATGTTAGGATTTGCATGTGTTTGTGTATGTGAATGTGTGCAAGTTATTGCCTTATTTTTTCTCTTCTTCTCTTTTTCTTTCTTTCTTTCTTTCTTTCTTTTTTTCTTTCTTGCTGCTCTCTCAACCTTCATTTACCCATCAGCATGTTTTTATTATCTTTCTCCCTCATGTACAAGGCCATGATCATCTCATCCGTCATAGATTCACCTCCCATGCCAAAACACACACACACACACACACACACACAGAGAGAGAGAGAGAGAGAGAGAGAGAGAGAGAGAGAGAGACACACACACTGCACACTGTCTCACAGTCACAGACAAAGAATCATGACGCGTTAATTGAGGCCATAATCTGGCCTGTAAAAAAACAACTCCATCACCATCACCCTTCTTTGACATGCCATCTTGTAATTCACACACATAAACATTGAGAAAGACAGAGAGAGAGAGAGAGAGAGAGAGAGAGGGAGGGAGAGAGAGAGACACGCACTTGCATACAAAGACACATTCACACATTCACACGGCATGTCATGCTAATCATGGCCAAACAGTTACATCTCCTTCTTCCCATTGGCAGATGCTTTGCAGTCCCGTCTGCGTCATCTGTCTTTCCTCTCTCTCCTTTTCCTCTCTTGACTCACAGCATCTGGGAAATGATCAACTCACAGTAAAGGGGTGTGAAAATTCATCTGAATATAGAAGTACATATTTTGTATAACTTTTGTATATTTTTTTGGTGCTTTGTTTTACAATGAATAGGTTGGATATTCCTACGCTTTGTGCAGTCCCAGATACTGTGGACAAGGACAGGCGGACTAAGAGGGCATCGTCCTCCATGGAATATCATAACAACAGCTAAGAGTGTTCTGTGTGTTGGTGTGCGGGTCTGAGTGAAAGTGTGTGTGTGTGTGTGAGAGAGAGAGAGAGAGAGAGAGAGAGAGAGAGAGAGAGAGAGAGAGAGAGAGAGAGAATGTGTGCAGGTCTGAGTGAAAGTGTGTTTGTGTGTGTGTACATGTGTGTGCGTGCGTGCATGTGTATGTTGTGTGTGTGTGTGTGTGTGTGTGTGTGTGTGTGTGTGTGTGTGTGTGTGTGTGTGTGTGTGTGTG
Organism: Sardinella longiceps; assembly: GCA_027497455.2. Lineage (NCBI taxonomy): Eukaryota > Metazoa > Chordata > Actinopteri > Clupeiformes > Clupeidae > Sardinella > Sardinella longiceps. The sequence continues at coordinate 8,909,971 of JAODXP020000006.1, read as the reverse complement.
TGTGTGTGTGTGTGTGTGTGTGTGTGTGTGTGTGTGTGTGTGTGTGTGTGTGTGTGTGTGTGTGTGTGTGTGAAGGGTGCAGGTGGTGCAGAGGCCCATAAAGAAGGCTTCTGGGTAAGGGGACACCACCAGGGGAGTCTGGGCATCACAGGCATCCAGACAACAGGTCTGCATTATGGACACACTCTCTCTATCTATCTAACACACACACACACACACACACACACACACACACACACACACACACACACACACAGCGCGTGCCAAAAGATAAGCTACCAGCTACCCTACGTGCATACACTTGGACAAGCATAAAAACACACACATACATTCACACACAATAACACAACACCAGCCTGCCAAGGTAAAAGTCACT
>JAODXP020000006.1:8892095-8897095 GCA_027497455.2 Sardinella longiceps | reverse complement strand
TTTGGGACAGAGTTTGATCCTGAACTAGCCCTACTGAGCTGGTGATCCTGAACTAGCCCCAATGATCTGGTGATCCTGAACTAGCCCCACTGATATGGCCTTGACCTGATGGAGATCAGCTCCTCAGTCAGGGCAGTTCCACTCAAAAACTCAAGAACTATGTTCTTCTGTAAACTATTTGTGGTTATGTGTCTGAGTCACCAGTTGTAGTTGTTAATGATTAATTCTATATTTTATCTGTAAATTGAAAAAAAATGATGAAAACAATGGCATTGGTCAGCCATCATATTGGTTTGTGAGTTACAAAAATTGATTTTGGACATATAACAGTGACGATTTGTTGCGTCTGTTCAGACCCCCACTATGGCTTTGACATGACGGCATAAAGGTCAGGATGGGCGAGACGCTGCTGCTTTTTATTTCTGTCCGAGCCCGTCAGGATCAGGTGTGGTTGGGAGAGAGTTAATTCCTCCAACACTGTTCTGGGGTCAGAAGTGCGGCACTCCTGGGTCTGGGACTATTTTGGGCCAAAAGGGGAAGTCGTCTGTGTCAGGGCTGCTCACATTCCGAGGAAATAAGCGCATGAGAGACTTCAGCTGTGTTAGAAGATAACACACAGCCTCCACCTCGCTAACTTGTAAACAAAGCTCTGTAAACAAGGTGAGGTGAAAGATGTTGTTGGGTCATATTTTCATCATGGGCTTGTTTGTTTTAAGGCATAGATAGCCAATGCTGAGTTTCACAGAGCCCCAGGGGAACCATGAGCTATCGTTTATTTGGGGGAAAGCATCTGCTGAGTAAACATAAACATAAACATAAACACATCAATATAAACATCTTATGAAGGTCATAGGAAGTTAAATGAGTATTTGAGCTGCAGAGTAGAAGTCTATCAGTAATGAAATAATAAAGGCTGAAGATGCAGAAGAAACATTTTCAATACTCCAGTGAAAGTCAGCATGACCCGTATGACCTAGTTAAGTACACTGTTACTGTATTGCACCCACAGCGCGACCAAACGTTTCACTCAACTCCAACCAAGAACCATAAGTTCCTACAGGTTACTTTGCATGATGCTAATAAGGACAAACTGATTACTGCAATGGGACACTGTGTGGGTCTATGAAAAATCCTAGCATTTTATGAGTGTGTGTGTGTGTGTGTGTGTGTGTGTGTGTGTGTGTGTGTGTGTGTGTGTGTGTGTGTATGTTGATGGGTTTGTTCTGTCTCTCTCTGGCATACGCTGGTGTATAGTGCAGACTGATCAGGCCTTCCAAAGCCATTTGTGAATGTGCTGTGAGTCTCAGACTCCTCAGTAGGCTGCATTGTTTGGAGCTGGTTGTGGAGACTAGATAGAAGGACCATAAATAGGCCACTCAAGAGGAAGAAGTGGAAGTAGGATTTAAACACTTTGATCCAAAATTAATCCTCTCCATGGTGGCCAACTTACTCATCACAGATCACACTCCATGTCTGCTCCTCCTCCTCATCTCTCTCTCTTCCTCTCTCTCTCCACACTTCACTATCCCATTCTCTTTCTCACTTTCATTCTTGTATCCTACTTACATCCTTCCCTCCCTCCCTCCCTCCCTCTCTCTCTCTCTCTCTCTCTCTCTCTCTCTCTCTCTCTCTCTCCATAAAATCCTTCAATTATTCAACAGTACTGGGTTTCTGGCTTGAAACTGATAACCCATATGCTATTTATACTTCCTTTCAAAGCAGCTCCTCCTGGGCCACCAGCATCCTGTCTGCATATCCAGACTCTTCCCCCTCCCTCCCTCCCTCCCTCCCTGGCTGATCCTGGAGCCCAGCAGGCAGCAGCAGCAGCAGCAGCAGCACCGGCTCCAGCCCCCCTCCCCAGGCCCTGATGCACACACACTGCCTTGCTGCTTGAAACACAGCTACTCCATGGATGCCGTGGCTAAGCAGGCATCTCAGCTATCCAAACATTTTTACTGCGCATCAAGCAGACATTTTTTGTATATCACATATACTGTAGATTTGATATGTCAGCTATACACGGAGATGCACTGAATAAGCAAGCTTTTTACCCCACAATAGTGCACTGATTGATATGTATCTCATCTCGGTTTTGATCCTGAATAAATAAACAGTAATAATCTTCACATAAAACCCCAGAGACTTGCTTTACATACTTACTTGGTATACTGTATGATGAACAATAGGGGGCTGAGGGTGTTTTTGTGTTTTGTTCTTTTTGCATCAGAATACCTGTTCTACTCGACTTCCAGTCGCAGTTGGAACCAAGCTAACAAGATTATGTTAATACGCACCAAAAGTGCACAGAGTCATCCATACAGGATTTAATATATGAATATATCACCAGTCTGTGTCAAATACATTTAGAGAGGTCTATGAGTCGGAGTCATTCGTACAGGAGTTAATATGGCACTAGTCTGTGTCAAATACATTGAGGGATGACAGGGGCTCCTGTTACTGCCATTATCACTGTTGAGGACATTGAGCTCATTCCCAGACCTTCAGGAAGAAATGTAGATGATGATTTGCAGGAATATATACTATCAATTATCAACAATGGTTACATATAATACGCACACATGATATGGATAAAGAAGCACACACACACACACACACACACACACACACACACAGATTGCTGAGATTGTGGAGATGCATGATGATTAAAGGCAGGGTTAGAGCATCTATGTTTGCTATTATCAGTATTTGAGATACTGGTCTCAGATGTGAAATCTCTGGCATAAATATAGACAGTGAAACCCAAGGCTGTGGCAGATATGCACCATTAATTCACACCTGGAGGTTAACTAGGCAGCCATGCATCCCACCTGTACGCATAGGCTATCCGATCCGCATACACACACACGTGTACATGTCCATGTCCAGTACATGCAGGAAGACATGCACTAAGGGACACACACATGTACATGTCTTCACGATCATGGATTGTGCCACTTTCTACTCAACGTGCAAGTGGATTAAGCTGTTTATTAGGCTATTTATTTATTTAATCTTACCCTTATTTTATTTTATAAATCATTTTGAAAATCAGAGAGGGCAAAGGTGATTTCCTATGCTTCTCAGGCTCATTACCTACAGTGAAATCCCATCTGTCCTCATTTGTGTGCCTGTACCACTCAGACCTCTATGGTAGAGAGCGAAAGCGAGAGCGAGAGAGAGAGAGAGAGAGAATGAGAGAGAGTGAGCTGTTTGAGGTCCTGTATTTGTTTGGATTCACCTGTGCTGGGATTATGCTGAGTTCCACGTCAGCTGAGCACTGGGCTGGACGTTTGCTCCTTCGCCTGCCTGCCTGTCTGTCTGCCTGCCTGCTCGTTCCATCCTCTGCTGGGCCGGGGCTGATATTTAAGCCACGCTTGATGTGGTGTGAAGGAAAACAGCTGGCGCTTGCCAACAACACTCCTGTTCTCACCACATTCCTCAAAAATAGACCTCACCGCTTGCTTCTTTTTAAGGCCTGACTGCGGCACAGAGGAGCGGGAGGGTGAGACAAGTAACATAGAGGGCGAGGGAGCAGGGAAGGTGTTAGAGTAGTAATATAATGTAATCCTGGATAAACCCCTATTCACTCTATTCATTCATTTATAATACAGATGAGGCCATTTTCATACAAGACGGTATTCTCCCAAGTGCTTAAAGGAATGTACCAGAGTGAATTCAAGCATAGCCCTGTTGAAAGAGCTTGCTAAAGGCGCTAGTTAGCGAGTGGAACAAAATAATTTGGTACAGCATAGACCAAACGCCAACGCAGAAGCGAACAGGCACTTTACACTGAATCAATGGGACCTGACTGTTGGAAACCGAAAGTAAGGTCTGAGGTAACATTGACTCAATATAAAGTGTTTCGTGTTCGGTCCATGCTGTTCGAAATTCTTTCATTTCATGCGAAATATATTGTTGTTAGAAGGCTCGTGCAGCGGGGCTATGCTTAAACTTACTCCAGGCTTATATTTGAATATACTCAATGCATTTTACCCTGCACTAAGCACTTTTTTGGACTTAAACACCTGGGAGAATACCAGCCATAGTGAATAATAAGAACACATCCCACTGAGTCTGGTTGCAGATTGACATACACATTAAGACGCAAAACCTGCAGAATGAGGAGACCTAACACTTTTCACTGCTCGGTCATGCTGGGCCTCTCTAAATTAACCGTGGGACTGCTTTCAAATATTTTCTCCTGGCTGGCTGGGCTGAAACAGGCTTGCTGTCATACTTAAGCTTAGAACATGCAAAACAAAATATATTCATTTCAAAGCTTTATTTTAATATATTTTTTTTTTTTTTTTAAAAAACTTTTTTTTCTGTGTTAGAACTGTGTTAGATTTGAGATCTTGACAAAAAGGGTATTTTTTTTTTACTCAACAGAACTGTAACAGCACAAACAACAGAACAATGACATCATCCTTCACAACAAAAATCATGAGTGTTATTAAAGTGACCTTTTTGTAAAGATCCATGCCACAGATGACTGGGATACAATAAACCATCTTTTTATTTTGGAATATTAAGACAATGAAGCGTTCAGCTAAAGCACCAAGAGAGATAGCTACATGTGTCGCATTGATTGGCTCTTTATTAAAAAACGTTACACAAGAAAGAGAGAGAGAGAGAGAGAGAGAGAAACCAATGTGAAACATGGTGAGAGGAAGAACCGTAACAGAATGCAGAAAATGTGATAATGATCATGTTTCCAAACACCTGATCCTGACAGCCGCAACCAAGAGTGGAAGACAAAAAAAGCAAGGATAGGATAACTGAAGGAGAAAGCAAGGAGTGTGTGTGTGTGTGTGTGTGTGAAATGACATTAGTCTGACATGAGCTGATCTTGCCCATGGCAATGAGGGTCCTTGTGATTGGTCATACTGGAGAGGGCTGTCGTGCCAAGGGTGTGTGTGTGTGTGTGTGTGTGCGCAAAGGGATTGGATGACGACTCAGCTGAACTCTGAGTGCTGACATCCATTATTCCTCATCATTGT
>JAODXP020000006.1:8859595-8887095 GCA_027497455.2 Sardinella longiceps | reverse complement strand
CATTGGAAATCTTAACATTTTCCCACCGCCAACTCAGTTTAAGTGTTCGACTGTTAGAGTTACTGATCCTGCTGTGTCTAAATAAGCCATTTCCAGGCCAAAGAGTCCACTATTCACAGACAGGTTGTCTGCTAGTACAGGCTATCCTTCCGGAGGCAGGTCATCATCAGATAGTAGACGACAAAACTAACTGACTAAGCCATTCGATGGACAGCCCAGGAATGACGGGTATGGCCGTTTGTCACGCGATCAAAGCGACAAAGCGAGCGAGTGCTTTTAGACATTTTGGCAGATAGGTAAAGGGGGAGTGCAAAGAGAAAGAAGAAGAAAAATAGAGAAAATGCGTACGAGTAATTGTCTTATAAAAAGATTGACGTAAAACACTGGGTTCTGCCTTTCTGAAGAAAAGAAAAAAAAACAAAACAAAACAAAACAGATGGAGTTTAAAAAAATACAACATGATAGAGAAAATAAAAAAGGACATTGTTGTTACTAGAGGCAGTGTGTGTGTGTGTGTGTGAGTACACCCATCCACTGAGTGTGTGTGTTCAATATGACTGAGTTATGATTAAAATACAGGAGACATAAAGAGGTTGCTTCAGTTTGTTTGCATGTTCGCACATCTCTTGGGAGCGCACACATGTGAAGCTGGCTGGTGACCCTTCTATTTCTGGGCAGGGGCATGTATTGTGTGTATGCGTGTGTGTGTGTGTGTGTGTGTGTGTGTGTGTGTGTGTGTGTGTGTGTGTGTGTGTGTGAGGAAGAAGGGTAGAGTTGGGACACAGTCCTCTGGCTTCACCTTATATCCGCTTCTGGCACCTCCCCATCACCACCAGTTTGGAAGTGAAGGGCTGAAATGTGCTCCTCAGCATCACACCCCATCCAGTCCCAGTCCCTTAGATCCATTAATGCCCCCCCAGCACCACCTACCCTCCCCTGATTACTCAGACATGTTGTTACCCCTCCATTGTCCTTACCAGCACTGCCACCACCCCCAAATCTGCCTCCCCCCTTCTCTAATTGGCCCGTCCTCATTTGCCTCTGATAGGCAGCTCTCTCTCCAGCCAGCGCACGCGGACTTTCTGCTTGTAGTGATATTCCTTGAGGAAGTCCTGCAGGGCCGGTGGCAGCGGGAGAGCAGCAATGCCATCGTAGGTAACGTGCTGGCAAATGGCGGCACGCGCCAGGCTCTGCAGCGGGAAGGGAAAGGTGCGGTGGAGCGGCACAGTGAGCAGCGGCTCAAAGAACATGCACGCCGACGGGTCCTTGTAGTGCTCGAGCAGGCCCGTGACGGTGGAGGCATGGAAGACGCAGGGGTCGTGCGCATCGAAGCTGAAGTTGTGGTTCCACTGCTCGATGCGTGCGTGCAACGAGCGGTTGTAGCGGCGGAAGCTTACAGAGAACAGGTAGTCCTCCTGGGCCGAGTCGCGCAGCAGGAAGGTGCCCTCAGGCCGGCCGTCCAGCAGCGCCTCGGCCTGGTAGCGGTCCATCACGCCCCAGTAGCAGGGCAGTGCCGTGATTCGCAGTAGGTCTGGCACCAGGCAGTGGATGTAGTCAATCTGTGTGTGGACCTTCCAGGGCCCACCACTGCTGCTCCCAGACGAGCCCCCATTTCCTGACCCGCTGCTGCCACCGCCCTGGCGTGATGCGTGTCCATCCCCAGAAGCATGCCTCTGTTTGGGCCGGCGTGCCTGGAGACACAGAGTGGTGGAGTCCTCCTCTGAGTCGCAGTCCTCTGAGACAGGGGGGTGGTGGGAGAACGAAGATGAAGTGGAGAGTCCTGACAGTGCTTGGGCTACAAGTCCACCCAGCACGCTCCCCGATGTGACCATCCCACTCAGGTTGCCCCGTGCCCCTGTCAACACCTCTGCTGTAGCCACTCCAGCACCTCCACAATCTCCCTGGCCACTGGCTGGCGCCATCTTTGGTCCCAGTTTGTAGATGGAGGAGGAGGAGGAGGAGCTGGGCGGGAGACCGGCTTCCAGGGTGTGGATTTGAGCATTCGGTGGTGGGTCCACACCTTCCTCAATACTGATTCGCCGTCGTTCACGCATACGCTCCTCCTCATCCTCAGGTGAGAGATGGGATGAGGGGCCACCAACAGCGGCTGCAGCAGAGGACTCAGAGGGGTCGGAGTTCAAGAGGGCACTGGGCGCCTGCAAGCTGACAGGTGCCGTGTGCTGCTTGATCAGGTGCCATTTGTTGGCCAGGTCTGAGCCTGGTGGGAAGGGGCAGGTCTCCAGCATGAGCTCTGTCAGGTGGATCTTGCGCTTGGAAGAGGACGAGCAGGAGGAGCCGGCAGATGATGACGAGGAGGACGACAAGGCCGAGGAAGATGACGAGACTGTGGAGAAGGCCAGCGAACATGAGGCCGGCTTGGCCGAGGTGGACCTGGACCGCCGACGTGGTGACAGTGGCAGGCACAGGCCCATTGTGTCCCGGAGGCGTTGGCGCAGTGACCGGGCACTCAAACTACGACCCGCCACTCCTCCTCCAGCCCCCCTATCCCCACCTCCTCCTCCTCCTCCACCTCCAGGCTCCGCAATCTCCTGGATGGAGCTGACAGCATAGCGTCTCTCCCTCCTCCCGGCTGCGCGTGATGCTCGCCCACCTCTCCGCTCAGCCTCCAGGGAGCTCTGGGTCTTGGTGGAGCACGAGTGCTTCTTCTTGCCACCCCAAGGTGCATGTCGTGAGTACGAGTCCCGCCGGCCGAGGGTCACCCCACCGGGCCCCCGCCGCACTGTGTCCTCCTCACCGTCTCGGTCCAGCGTGATCTCCAGAATCTGGGGGCCATCCGTGGCACAGTTGTGGCCTCGTCGGGGCACCACCAGTGGCCCAAGGGGCGAGAGGCTCCGTGGAGGGCTGGAGGCCCGGAAAGCCTGGGTCTCTCCTGAGCAACTGGCCCGTGACAGGTCAACCCCACAGGGGGCCACGTCCATGACCTCGCATGGGCTGTCCAGGTGGAGGAGGGTGTGGCAGCGGCTGCGCAGGCTGCTCCACATCTTCCCAGCTTTGGCCATAGGGGGACGGGCAGCACCTGAGGACAGATAGGTCGTGTTAGTGGGGCTACCACAAAAATATACACACAAAAACACAAAAAGTTACAACATTCCCAGAAATTAAGTCAAATCAACACATACAGTAGTCAAATGGACAAATAACTTCCTCAATCAATCAAAGAGTTTCAGCACTGAAGCATTTGGGCATGACTGCCTGCCTATATTTCTGAATGCTGCAAAGGCAGATGTCAGAAATATACTGTACATGTAACCAGGGTCATACCACATGGTCCCACCTGGGGGCTCAAACCTACCACCTCACAGTGCACTGACCAGTCGAATGAAAAGCCCAGACTGTCAGCCAACCGACTAGAAGGCTCATGAAGTGTGGGAAGGGAGCTTTAATATCGCTCTACTAAAAGAGCTAGGCTAGCTGGCATCCGTTACATACACACCCAAATTTTACACAGTACTGTAATATCAGGTGTCTTATCAGATGCAAACACTGAGCATGGCTATTAATGTTGCATGAATCAACTGTGGGAGATATGCATGAAACTAGCCGGAAAGCTGAGAAAGTATGAGAGAAAGTATGAGTGCTGTTCAAATATTTTATTAGAGCATTCCATCAGGAGTGTCTATGCAATATTTTAATGAGTGTATTGTTGCTCCCTATGTGCTAATAGTGTGTGTGTGTGTGTGTGTGTGTGTGTGTGCCGAGTGTTGAGAGTTGCCAGGCAGACATGCAGGAACACAAGGCCACAGCTATAAATGATGGCAGCAATTTGCTCCCAACTGATGGGACGGTATGCACTGAATTACCCTGCCAGTTTTGACCTGACCGACAATTCCCCCGACACACACACACACACACACACACACACACACACACACACACACACACACACACACACACACACACACACACACACACACACACAAAACCAGACATTTGCATACAGTATACAATACACACTCACAAAGTCTGTGCTGTGTTTCTGTAGAGATTTAGGAGACAAAATTATTTAGTGCAATGCATGCCACAAGTGTCTGTGTGTGTGTGTGTGTGTGTGTGTGTGTGTGTGTGTGTGTGTGAATGCATTTCATTGCAATGAACCTGACCTCAATCAAACACTCACTGAGTTTCTGGCACAAAGCCTAAGGAGTTCTCTCTCTTTCACACACTCACACTTACACACACATACACAATGTTCCACTTTCAGTTCCTAACCATTGGCACACACAATTCTCTCTCCATGAATAAGAAACACTAAACACAAAACAATGCACACACACACACTGCTCCACTTTTAATTCTGCACCATTTCCACACACATCACTATGAATAACACACACACACACACACACACACACACACACACACACACACACACACACACACCACCCTACTCTATGCTCCAATTTTCAATTCTGCACCACTGGCACACACAGCTCCCTCTATCACCCTGAATGAAAAGACTTTGTGAGAGAGGGCCTCCATTCAGCGCGAGCGGCCTGTCCCAAAAGAGTTGCTGTGCTTTGTGAAAGGCTCCAACTCGCTGCTAAAATACCCCGCTCAAGGCAGAGGCCTCCACAATGACCCCAACACAGCCCTCACCGCTGGCAAAAGGGGCCGTCTCTGTGGTGTGACCCGGAGTCAACACACACACACACACACACACACACACACACACACACACACACACACACACACAGAGGGGGTGGGGGGGATCATCATCTGAAAGGCAGTGACATCATCCCATGGTAAGCAGAAGCAGAGTGGCTGTTTGAGAGAGACTTCTGGGTCTGATGAAACGTCTTCACTTCACTAATGAGTCAGTCATGCACTGTGCCTTTGAGAGGATTCTTTCTGATGATTCAGGCTGATGAGTGCTCTAGGACTGTGTTGTGTGATGGGAAATCATCTCCATGTCAAATTTACACTAAGCAGGTCAGATACTCCTGCCTTCGCACAACTTCTGCTGGAGCCACACGGAATGGGTGTGTGTGTGTGTGTGTGTGTGTGTGTGTGTGTGTGTGTGTGTGTGTGTGTGTCTCTTTACAGTTGCCATTACATTTAGGACAAACTGCTGCATAGTCTCAGGCAATGGTCTGAGGTATTAGTCAGTTGAGTTATGTGTGTGGTGTTGTACGTGTGTATGCATGTGTGTATGTGTGTGTGTGTGTGTGTGTGTATGTGTGCGTGTGTGTTGTTTAAGAAGAGAACTGGTAGGGTCACAGGTGGAGACGTCGCAGACACACACGGCTGGGTGTGTTTACTGCAAGAGTCTGAGGAGTTTCTTCCTGTTTTTTTAACGGTCGCTCTTCCCTCTCTCTCTCTCTCTCTCTCTCACTCTCCTGTTTCTCTTTCTCTCTCCCTCCCTATTCTCTCAAATCCTCCTCTCTTCACTCTCTCTTCACTCCTTCCACTCCACCAGAAAAGGTCTGTTTGGTTGGGTGTTCATCTCCCTCAGTCCCCTGGGTCTTATGAGGGCTTGCTGATGGAGTGTCTCCAGTTGAACCCTACAAAGCGCTGAGGGAAGAGGGCCTCCCAGAGACAGACATAGGGTCATGCAGGGTCAGCTGAGGACAAGCTGAAGCTTTTACACCATTTACATATTAGCATTCATGGATTGCCACACATGAATGAACACACTCACTCTCTCTCTCTCTCTCTCTCACGCACACACACACACACACACACACACACACACCGTCACACTCAATAATTGATAAGCATTTATCCATTTGTGCATAGGCACATGTGCACTTTTCCTCACACTCACACACTGATGCCCATGGTCTTGGCTGCAATCTATAGGCGTAATAAGTGTGTGTACCCAAGCATACTCATGCAAGCTGACGCACTGATAATCCCCATGGCTTCAGTGACATCTCCCTACACTAACTAGATGAATCACACAAGCAGTTAGGTACAGTATACAGCTTCATTAATGGGGCCTCTAATAGCGTCTAATGAGCCCAAGGCAAGGGTCCTGTTGGTCTTGCTTTATTAAGGGCTCTGCTCTGACACACGTGTGTGTGTGTGTGTGTGTGTGTATGTGTGTGTGTGTGTGTGTGTGTGTGTGTCCACATCATGCTCTGCTGATAGAAACCTTCAAGTGATAACAAATAGTGGCTGAGCTGTTATGTAATTGCTGCGGGTGCCATGTCAATATGACCATGGAGAGACTGTTTGTTTTTTCATCTCATAATGCTTTGCTGAGGTCAGCATGCGGCGTGCTCAAGCACGCACACACACACACACACACACACACACACACACACACACACACACACACACACGCACACACACACCCACACGCACACAGACACACATAAACACACACACGCACAGAACTGAAACTCTAGATGTTGCATCTGCAACGCATCAGGGCCTTGATGCCACAATGCACACGCAAGCTTTTCAGCTCTTCCACACACACACACACACACACACACACACACACACACACACTGAGAGACCTGAATGGAAAACAACACACTCTGCCCTCCACATGCAATGCATTCTCTGGGTCAAGGCATAGATTAATGCTAAGCTTTAGTGACAGCCCAGCTAATGCTAGCAGACAAGTATGGAATAGTACGGGTGAAGCTGTACATGTGTGAAAGAAGAGACCTCTGCTAGTGATCCTGACACATTTGCCAGGCAGGCTAGCCTTGTCCTAGCTGTGTCTGGGTCTCCCCTATGGAGCTGATTAGACATGACTAGCTTTGGAAGATTAGCTACAGCATGTCCATTACAGACACAAAGACAGACAGAGAGTGGGCAGTGCCGGCGGAACAGGCATGCAGAGCACCAAACGTCTTCCACATGTTGAAAATAAATAGCGCATTTATGCAAGGGTGACGTGATTTTTGCATCATTCTCTTTCTGAAGTTTTGGTGAGGGTAAATCTATTCATATGGAGGATAGAGGTAAAGATATTAAATGAAGGCAGTCGAGCAGGTGCATCCTGCCACTGGTTAAATTCAGCTCCAAAAAAGTTCTCAGCAGCTTGCCTCTCATGTGATGCTCAATATACCTCTATAATACTGGTAGGCTGCATGTACGTTCAGTCCAAAGGCCATAGGCTACTCCTTTGGCAAATCAAATCTGATCTCTGGTGCTATGCAGTTTTAAAGACACAGGCACCTATTTATGGCTACCACACAGTGTAACACACCTAATGCAAATATTATAAAACATGATGTGTATCAAAGTTTAAAATACAATCAATTCAATTTAGATTCAATCAAACAATGTTCAATATTCAAACTGGATGTATGTACGGACTGTCTTAGGTCTTTGGTTTTAAAATCTGGTTTGTACGTTTTTTTTTATTGATTAGCCCCAAACTGCATTCCACTTTAAGGGCACCCAGATTGCTAGCCCCAGTTCTGAGAGCGAGCACAGAGGGAGACGTGATTGGGCCAAACACACACTCACGCAATCATCATAGTCAAAGCTGATCTGCACACTTTTTTTCTGCACACTACAGGCATCTGTTTGGATGTGGTGCAATTTTCATTGTTTATACACAAAATGGAGCACAAATATACAGAAAAACACACACACACACACACAAAAGTACAGAGAGAAACTGGTTCTCTTCAAACCCATTCAGAACCGTGCTAGAAGAGCATCTAAGATGTGATTCCTTCAGGGTTACTGATCAATAAATGAAGAAGTGTGTGTGTCTTTGGAAGAGATAGAGAGAATGAATGAATGAATGAGCATTCGTGTGCCTGACTGAAATACACTGGCGCTGAGGCTAGAAGAGTATATCTCGTGTATCTAGTGAGTCAGTCCAGAGGGCAGAAACCTCAGTTCCTCTCATCTCGTGTCCTCACAGCACCTCCCTCTCACTCAGACACTTTGCTTCTCCTTTCTGCTCAACTCTGCACTTCTCCACTGAACTTGTCTTTTCTCCATGCAAGTGTGTGTGTGTGTGTGTGTGTGTGTGTGTGTGTGTGTGTGTAAACTTCTCTTCTCCTCTCTGCTCTTCTCCATGTCCACATCTCCTCCATCTGTCTCATGTCCTCTCCTCCCATCATTCACCTCAGTCTCTTCTGTTCTTCTCCTCCACCATCCTCCTCTCCTCTCTTCCCTTCCCTCCCTCCTGTCACATGTCTTGTCATCCCTCGCTGAAGCACAGACTCAATGGCCGCTAGTTAATTCACTTTCACAAGCCCTGGCTTACCTCACTGCACTCCAATGTCTGGTGTTGTTAATGCTTGTTTATATCATTTTCAAACAACTAAAATAGTCTGCAGGACTTAAAGGGACATGAGAATCTCTGGGAAAACAGCTCAGCGTACAAACCAATGTGGTGAATTTATACTGTAGATAGATACACATAGATACACTGTAATAAAGCATAACTTATATCTTATGAGCTTTGGTACAACATTGGCACTAAAAAAAATGCCCCTACAATATCATCTACTTCCAAAGAGATGCTCCAGCTCCATAAAACAAACACACACACACACACACACACACACACACACACACACACACACACAGAGAGAGAGAGAGAGAGAGAGAGAGAGAGAGAGAGAGAGATTTCACTTCTCTGAAAAATCGCAACCTTCCTTTGCTTTAGCTCTGTGTCCTCCGCTTATTGTGTGTGGGGATTTCAATTGGCACAGCCTTAACAAAATACCTTGCTTAATGCGAAACTAGTTAACTGACTAAATTTGCACTTTTTTCCAATCTAAAAAAAAAAGAAAATCAAGTGATCTCAATCATTAGTGATTCAGTCATACTGAGAACACAGTATATCTTTTCAAATTTATCGCTGGACAAACCAACCATTAGAGTGAGAGTGAGATAGGTCACAGCACTTCAGGCATCTGTGTGTGTGTGTGTGTGTGTGTGTGTGTGTGTGTGTGTGTGTGTGTGTACGTGCCTGTGTGTGTATGCATGCGTGAGAGCGTTCATGTACTGTAGGTGAATGTGACATTGCTGTGAGAGAATAAAGCGGTCCCACGTGACGAACAATTTACAACCATGGATGCAATCGGCACATAATGAATGTGTTCAGTGTGTAGCATGAATGCATTGACGCTGGACCTTTATCTCAGTGACAGCAACACAAAACGCAACGGAGAAGGGAGACGGAGATAGAGGGAAAGAAAGAGGACAGAGAGAAAAGGACAGAAAAAGACAGAGGGAGCAAGAGAGTGGCAGAGAGGAGGAGGACAAAGACAGGGATGGAGGAGTGATGTCATACCAACTGCAAAATATACGTCTGCCAAAGACAATGGGAGGAGTCACATCATCAGCGATGTGTCGGCATACACATCCACCCACTCATACACACACACACACACATCTTATTCTGAATCATAATTCTTAAGAGGTACAGGAGGAGACAGAACACACACACACACATAGGTATAGTACACACAGTATTGCACTGTACTATATGTGTCCTCATGTGCCAACAGGAGACAACATGAAAACTACAGCATATAATCACCCCCTTCCCAGCATATAAGGGTGTGTTCACAGTTCCCACTAGCACATGCATGCACGCTAAACAATAGCACAGCACACACCGCTAACACACAACACTGCAGGCTGATTATTTTTAAAATGCTAACGTGTTAAAAGTGTTAGCAGGTGCTGCAATACTGTGTCAACTACAAAATATTTTTGATGAACCTGTTTTACCTCACTACTGTATGTTGCCAGGGAGAAATTTGTATGAATGAATTATGCTATACTGAAAATATACACCAACAGTTTTGTGGTTTTTGTGGTGGTGATTTGGTAAAAAAAAGGCAGAAAAACTGCTGTGTGATTGTGGGTGGTGTATCACTTCCATGTCCATGTCCATGAATGTCAACTTGGTGAAGTAAGAACATGAACACTTGACACAAACTAATTCTCTCCATTCCTCCTCCTTCTCTCTTATTCCTTTTTTATTCATTTTTACCGAGTTTTATTCATTCATTACCGAGTTAATAGCTGGTTCCTAAGTTGAGCTGCCACATAAGTGCAGGGAACTTCATTACTGATACATAATTATTAATGAGTATATGACAATAAACTTGTGACTTGAAATCAAAACCTATATCACATACAGTAAATCCAAATGCCCCATTGGAGCACTGCAGGAGGAGGGAGGGAGGAGTACGAGCCAGCGCTCCAGTCACCCCCTCTTGCTCACTGGTGAGCTGCTTGACCACAGATTCATCATTCTGCCAGTGCACTTTCAAGCAGGAACATATGATTTATGAAGCAGTTTCAAGCAATTAAAAAATAATAAAAGTGTTGGACACAAACTGAACAATTTGCATTTCTGGTTTGGACAGACTCTTGTTTATATCCTCTCTAAGCCATGCATGTAAATGTACACTTGCCTATTTACTATACACTTGGTAAAGTTGGTATGGATAGAATTTGGATGACAGATTATCTGTTTCTTTTTAGTAGAAAGACACTTGAGAGAGTTATCAGCATGGTTTTACATTAGTCGCAACACCAGATTACAGATTGGAATTCTCGATTACCAGTTTTCTTCCCACACAAAAACTACCGATTAAAGACAATAATCACTGGCTTTACTCAACCGACACCCGCAGATCTTTCACTATGTGATGCACAAAGACATTCACTATGACCAGTTAGATAACAAAAACACACACACACACACACACACACTGCAGGCCAGGCCAGCCATTTTCACACGGGTGACTTTGCTGATTTCGGAGGAAAAAACACTCTTGGACCCACCTGCATAAAAAAGGCTCTAGAACAAACGGTGAGGAGTGCCAACTTTTGTTTTCCCCACTCCCTCTCTTTATTATTCTCCCTCTCCAACTCTCTTTTCCTTCTCTCTCTCTCCCTCCTTACCTTCTCCACTCTCTTTCTATGGTTCTCCCTCTCTCTCTCTCTCTCTTCCTCTTCTCTCTCTCCCTCCTTTCCTCTCTCTTTCTATGGTTCTCCTACTCGCCTTTGCCTCATGGCCTGCTTGGCATGGCCTGCCTCCAGATGGGGCCTGCAGCACTGCTATCAGGCATATCTGAGGACAGCCGTTTCCATGGGGGCTTGCCCGCTGGCGCTCCAGCTCCGGCTAATCGCTAATCGTGTCCACACAAACAAAGAAAAGTGCTCCAGTGTGCAGGAAAAGAAGAGTGTGTGAGTGTGTGTTGTGTGTGTGTGTTATGTGAGGGCAAGAGTAGGACAGGGTGTGTGAATAATCAAGCGATGGATGCAGACCAGTGATTTATGTGTGTGTGTATGTGTGTGTGTGTGTAGGAAGGAGAGAGAGAAACAGAGACAGAGAGAACAGAAATTGATAGGTTATTGAGAATTATTCTCACTGGATCTGCACCGTTCTACTTCAATGATATAATCCAGCCTTCTATTCCTTCTAGACCACTTTTTTTTTTTTATCACGGGTGCTTTGAGTAACAATGTCTAGGTTATCTTATCTTTTTTTATAGTTCCTCTGTGGTGGCATAAGTTGTATATAGTCCTACATAAAAGATGCTTAAAGATGCATCTCTTCTCTTTGAGCTTGATCAAATGGTTGATTCATTACCTGTAAAACTACTGAATTTCACCTGCCATTTGTTTTTCCTCCTTTAGCCATTTTTGGCTTTCAGCATTTCTACAAACTGCAACTCAGGCATACGAATAGCTGAGTCAGCAAATTAGAATGTCTGTAAAATAAAGATCTCCTTGTATCAACACCAAACCAAACTCTGTAGATTGTTTTGCTTGGTAGTACATACTAAAGATGCTACTGTCAGAAATGACCAAGGCATCAGTTGTCTAAGAAGGGATCCAGACTTGCCACAGTGATCTAGAGTGAATGGTGTTGTGAGCTTCTGATCATATGGCTCTAATTATGCAGATATGTTAGGGTTGACATGGCTCTGTTTTATTAGCATTGAGGGTATGACCAGTATCAGCAAGTTCTTTACATAATTGTAGATGAATGAAAGATTCAGAATTTAGAAAACAGGGCTATATAAAGTTGGTGCTAAAATTGTATGTTTTGCAACACATGACAAATTAGTGTCTGCGCTCAAGCATGTGTGTGTCTGTGTGTGTGTGTGTCTGTCTGTGTATGCATGCTTCTACCTGTGTGTGGTGTCAATCATGTCTGTGTGTACGCGATTGTGAATGTTCTTGCAATTTCTGGAGTTATTCAAGTTTTCCAATCTAACCAGACAATCGTGCCCTGAAAAACAGGTACACCCAAGCCTAGAGCTAACCAGCGGCACCACAGAATCTAGACAGAAAACAGCACCCAATAAATCATTCATGCTGTCCAACTGACATTTCATTCATATTTAGTAGCTACAAATTCCTGTATATCAGGTAGCTTACTGTGGACGGATTAGACACCATTTGAGGAAATACTAATTTTCCACCACCCCTTGAGTTAGACAGTTGAGTTTGACTTTTCTCAAGTTCATTCTGACATTTTCTGAGTCTGATGCTAGCTGATTTTAGTTCCAGCCTAGTTTAGGTCATTGAATCAGATTAGACCATTAGCATCTGGCTCAAGTGAGTAAGAATTGTGATATTGTTCCTAATTAAAACTTGACTCTTCTGTACTGGAGTTGCTAAGTGCACTGAGACCAACAGTAAATGAAACATGCAGATTTTCTAGGCTGATATGCCATAGAAATTTACTGTCATTCTGTTGAAATAATCAAGGAACTTTGCAAACCTGAGCTCCATCCCTGTATACACATTACAATGAATGTATTACAATTCAAATATAGCCATAAATGTGTTTTCTATTGCTCACTGTATTTTGACTGCAATAGTGCAGTAATAGTCTGATTATTTGAAGACTACGAGACTTGATAGATGATTTTTATTAACATGTATAGTTTTGACTTAAGTATGTCATTTTGCAAAAAAATCTAGGCGCTACGCAATTTGGGTGTGGTGTTTGGATAATTGTGTGAAATATCTGTTTTCAAAATCATGTGTAAAAAGTGGTACTTGAAACTCAAACCTGCTGCACTGTTTGCTGCATGCATAATGGCATTATGTCTCGCAAATTTACTAAATGTAGTAAATGAAATGGAAAGCATAATGGCTGTTTTTTTTATCACTACATAATATGACAAATTTGAACTGCTGGGTATCTGAAAGTGCACTGCATGAATGTGATCGATTTGTTTGTCTGTAGTCTGTTGGTATGTTTGTGAGTGTGTGTGTGTGTGATCATATACATAGTGTGTATTTGCATGTGGATGTGCACGCATCTGCACTGTATGTGTGTATTAGTACAGTATGCTTGTGTGTGTGGGCATATCTGACGTGTTGCTGGAGTGAAATGCCTGTGCAGTCAGTGGCGGCTGGGCTGAGGGCTTCTATCCTCTCCTCTCCTCTCCTCCAGACACGGCCTTGAGGCCAGTCCAGAACCACATTCCAGAGGCACGGCTGCTGGAGAATCCGTGGTGTTTCCATGACTCAGGCCCAGTTCTGAAGCACTGGCATTGACACCAGGAGCTGGATGGGGCTAGTATGTGTGTAAGTAGGGGCCTGTCTCTCCATGCATGCATTAGAGAGGTTTCATTCCTGTATAATTGGGGAGATGATCGTGGATGTTATGTGTGTGTGTGTGTGTGTGTGTGTGTGTGTGTGTGTGTGTGTGTGTGTGTGTGTGTGTGTGTTCTGTCTCCTCATTATGTGGCATCTCTGTGATTAGAAATCAGGGGGAGCGCCCTAAAGATTCCATGCACAACACCCAAAATAATACAGCATTGCACTGCCAGCATCTAAAAATTCTCTCCCTCTCAAACACACACACACACGCACACACACACACACACACGTCCACTATCAAATTCTCAAACTCACACAGTCACACGTCTACACACAGAAACACACACTTATACACACATGCAGAGAGAGATCACAAAATCCACACATGGACTGCAAGTGTGCGCCTTCCAACAGCGTCACAAGAGAGAAAAGCCAAAAAGACAAAGAGAGGGAATGGGGGCGGTTTGGGGTGGGGTGGTGGGTGAAATGTGTGGTGGGAGAGAGGCCATATGCATACCATAAATTAATAACTCCGTACGAGGCGGAGGCGGAAACATCTTTCAACCAGGAGACTGTGTAGTGCTGCTCTTGATCAACTCACCCTGGTGCAGTTCAGACCCATTTAGGCCCCTTCAAACTGGCAGAGTCTTCCAATGGCTCCACAAACCATCACTTCACACTACCACCCCCCCATCTGAGACACTCATTCCTTAAACCCCCCCCCCCCCCACACACACACACACACACACACACACACACATCAAACTCTTCGCCATGATGGACATTGGACATCAGTCTCTAGGAATTCTGTGTGTGACTCACACCTACTGTGGCAGCGGCATCCTTTCCCAGGAAAGCGGGAGCGAAAAAAGCGCGGACGGAGGAGTGACTCATGTCCTCTACACAACACCACCGAGAGGAAGGGAAAAATACAAGGTCACGGGAGGAGAAATAAAACCCACTGCTCCATACAGGGTGCGGACAGGGCTGTGGATGGAGTGTGTGTGTGTGTGTGTGTGTGTGTGTGTGTGTGTGTGTGTGTGTATGTGTGCATGTGCGCATGCCCATGTGGTGGGTGATTTGGAGTGGGGATCTGGTTCTGCCGTGCACTCAGTAACTTCGGAGCAAAGGAGCCAAAATGGTACCGCCGAAATTCCTGTTCAGGCTGAGATTGTACGCCCACTCTCCTGAGTGCAGCATGACAGAAAGGCCTAGAGATTTGGTCAAGATTACACACTTAACGGAAACAGCCGTCTTCGTTCTCTCTCAGTATCTGTCTGTCTGTCTTTCTCTCTCAAGAAGACAGAACTGCAGCCATTTTTCTCTCCTCTCTATAAGATGAGAGTACAGACTGCACATAGACATGTGTGGCCTTTCAAAATATTGTCACGATGGGGCGAAAAATGCTGATGGTTTCCTAGGTCTTTTGGGTCACAAGAAACATGCATAAGTGCAACAGAATCCTTTTTAAAATTCTTGAAAGAGTCCAAGATGTATATTAGATTTGCCCCCTCTGCTTCTATAGATATTTAATAGGAACTAGCCTGTGATTTGAAATGTAGGCTACTATTTGGAATCTTTTACATTTGTTATCCATAGTTATTATCAAGTAATAGCCTATGTGAAATCAACTGAGACAGGACCTCCATGAACATTTAAGTTTGTGCCAACAATGAAAACACATAGGCCCTAATGATTCATGTTCAAAGGGAATTCAGGTAAACCTTGCACCAATATCATAGCCTACTTCAGTAGAGAGATAATGTAGTCTACAAGTTATTCAGTTCTACAGGCACAAAAAGCCATTCAGTACCATTGGACTCCTCTTCGGCCAGACTAAACGATAATCTAGCATAATATAAATTGAAAGCAACAGACATAGGTCATAATAACGCCCAAGAACAGTCCTTGGCCAGTTATACACTCTATAGTCTAGGGGGATATTGGATAGCCTACTGGAGCGCATAAGACATCCCTTGTTCTTTTGTTATGTAGGCTACAATATGACTCTAGTGTGTTTGCTGGACGTGACAAAGTAGCAATGCCATAATGAAAAGGCTGTTGGAATGCAACATTAAGAATCCACTGTAACATCGCTGCCATCCGTTACATTACCCAGAGGTAGCTAACTGGCTAACGGGCTAGCTATTATGGATAATCAAGCCCAAATCTGATAAAAATGGCTGATTTCAAACATGTCATAGCATTACAGTCTCAGGACATGTTCTGTTTTCGAGTCTGTGGTGTGAATATATTGCTTACCTTTTGTTTGCCTGTGTATGAAGTTATATCACTGAACTGCTCCCTTTTGTCTGTAAAAGATGGCTATCAAAAGAGGTCCTCTTATCCCCCTTGTGTTCCACGGTGGCGGATGAAATATTGGTGAATACGAGAGTAGTTCTCAATTTCATTCCCGGTGATCGTCAAAATTTCGGGGAGGAAAATCGTACTTCAACGTTTTTCCCCCGGATTACTCGGTCCAATTGCTTCAGTCATTTATGAAAGAGCCTGTTCTTCCGCTGGGCCACCGTTGCTCTCTCGGCCGTGCCACGGTCTTTCCTTTTCCTGGCGGCCAGTATGACGGTCGCTCAGTGCAAGCAGGCTCGAAGGCTGAGGGGGATAGCGAGCACAAACGGGTCGGGGCTGGCACAGCTCTCCGAAGCAGCACAACGTGAGCGCATTTCCGATGGTGGATCCCGAGGTAGAGTGCTCATTCGTCGGCCAGGCTCACTGACAAGTTAATCGCCCAATCAAAAAAGAAGTGAGTCGTGGCTTCGTTGCCACGATCCAGAGGCTGAGATCTGGTTGGTCACGGTGCCCTATGGATGAGTTAAACATCCAGTAAAAGCGAAGCGATTGTGAATGCGTTGCCAAACTGGAAACGTGTATATCTGAAACAATGCGTTGCGTGCAGAGTAAAATGTCCCGAAACAGACAGGAGCTGGAGCCAAGTCTACCCATCTGTCTCTTCAATGTCAGAGCGCGCTGATATTGAGTGATTAGTACAGGCCTATATAGGCTACTGGCGTGCGCAAAAATAGCGATATTTTAAATTCATGACATCTCATGCGTATTAATACTTATATAAGATGGATCTTGGAGATCATTCTTCTGACCTCTCTCTCTCTCTCTCTCTCTCTCTCTCTCTCTCTCTTTCTCTGTGTACAAAGAGTGGTCTCCCAATTGTGCTTTTATGGCATGAAGCTAAATGTACTAACTGGAATCTCATTGTGGGTGGACATAAGACAGGGCACATCATACACAAACCAAAATGCACACACACACACACACACACACACACACACACACACACACACACACACACACACACACACACACAATTACACCCTCTTCATCAGAGGGAGAGGAACTCAAAGACACATTTATTCTCACTCATGTGATGTCACAAGCCCCGAAGCTCTGTTTGTGTTAGTTTGGTTTGTGTTTGTGGCTTTTGATAGCCTACTGGGGAACAATGAACAGAAATGTGCCCACCCGCCCTCCCTCCATAAAAAAGAGATGATGTTCTTTTTGGTCTGTCTACTGAAGGGCTACGCTACACATTAATAAACATGGTATTGAACATGGACACTGGTAATGTCCATAACAGAACAAGTGATGTCATTACAGAGAAAAGATGGGCAGGAAATTAGAGAGGATGAGGAGACTGATTTAGCAGGAAGAGGAAATGACATCAGCAACCACTGCTTGGATAACAACACTTGAGCACTTTGTTTATTATTCATAATGTAAAAAGATAAATTGAAATTCTTTCTTTGTATTTTTCTCACACACATACTACCATGTTCATGGACGCACACCCCTAGCTCACACTCTGTCAGATAAGTTGTAATGAATATCATTGACCAAGCACATCAAATTTGTGTGTGCACATAAGAACAAACCTCTAACTGCTTCATTATAGAATGCATCAAAGCACGTTAAACTATACTATTTATAAGGAGAATTTGAGAACTGGCAGAGCTCCAAGCACTGGTCTGATGATATAGCCGACGCAAATGCATCATCCAGGGTAAAATATAGCTCGTCTCATTTGTTTTCATTAAGGCTTATGGAGGTTGCTCTCATCCTGTTTTAAGTATTGCATCCAGTGCTCTTTTCCCAGGGTAACTTAATTTGTTTTTCTATGGCCTTGATCAGCGAGGGCTGTTAGTGAGCATGCAAATGGGTGTGCAGCCCATGACCTTAACAGCATTACACTCTATGATTCACATCAAGTGCTTTCAATCAAGCACCAACGTGTATAATTGAATTGGAGAGAGAGAGAGACAGACAGACAGACAGACAGATAGATTTAGAGAGGGGGGGGGGTAGTCTGATCTAGTTACCGACACACTAACTAAAAAGATGGTGTAATTCAGTTTGTTCAGACTCGTGTAATGTCAGTGGAGTAAGGCTGGCCTAAATGACTATCTGGGTAAAGGTAGCTTTTTCCAGGTTGGAATGAACAGTGTGGGAGCTAGTCATGACTGCCCTTATCTTCCTCATTTACACATTTCAACACATTACATCATTTTAATTTGTAAAGGTCAACATCTTTTTCTCAGTTGGAATGAGAGTCAATGATTATTCAAGGATCAGAAATATCAAAGAGTCCGTTCTGCCATCTAGTGGTCCATTACAGGACTTTGAGAAATGATGGCCAGAAGGGACACTATAAAATGACAGACTAAGATCTCATACCAAAACCTGTTGAACAAGTCTCTTTGCATATAGTTCATTTACACACTGCAAGTGAACCTATGACATGAATAGAAATAACTCTGTGCACAAATATGATAATAAATCAGCGCTTCTCTAAACAGTGTAATTTACATACTGCGCATCAGCACACAAGCACAGCTACTATATTTCTTTCTTTCTCTCTCTCTCTCTCTCTCTCTCTCTATCTATCTGTCTCTCTCTCAAGGTCAAGGTCAGATGCTTGTGGCTTTAGTTTCACTCTCCAACCCCGGAGACTAAAATTATGATGCAGTCTATTGGATACAGATTGAAACAATGTGTTCACTGGCTTGTTCTATGTGGGAGTGCATCTCAGATGTGTCTCAGTATTTTTTGAAGTGTGTGCATAAAACACTTTAACCCGATGGGCCTGACTACTTTCATATGCAGTGTACCATCTGAGATGTGCAGGAGAAATTACACCCATTCTTTTCTTTGCTCACAGTCTTTGTCACACTGCCACACGTCTGTCTGGTGAAACTGTATGACTTCAGCGGTGTTAGTCGCTGTGATGAATGCTTTTTGGGAAATGGAGCCTAGGATTTACTTAATACTATTAGCCTATCAATAAAGCTCTGGATCTATCTCATACCCATTCACACTACATTTTTCCAAAAGCTAATGTATCTCTGAAGTAGGCTATATTTTTAAATGATACCAAGTTGGTTTTCTGGTTTAACAGCGACTGATTTTTGCAATATCTCCTAAACATATTGAAGGATCTTTACCAAGCAGGCACATTTACCACAAGGGCTGTCCATAGATCATCAAGTTGGGTTATATACTAAATATTACTGCAAAACACTGTTTGTACAATATCTCAACACACCAAAGACCTTTCCTCAAGTCTACAATATCACTATTACATGACCTCAATTGGTAATCATTATTACAAGATCAAAAGTCAAGGTTGCATGGCATTGTTAAAAAAAATACTGTTCAACCATGTTCTACTGTGCTGTTTCTATAGTCTCCTGAGGTCCAGGCTCCACAAGGCACATTCCCTCCTCTTCCTTGCCTAGTGATCAGCACTTAATGTAGTTAGAATTGATATGTTAAAGGTTGATGTAAAATACAGCATAGTAGAAATGTTCCCCCCAATTTTCTAAATAGTGTTTAGCAGAAGCTACAGCTGAAATGTGAGGCTATTTCATGCTGCATTGTTTCCCTTGTGGTTGATGTTTGTATTGTATTAGGCTAACTCCTTCCCACTTGAAACAAATGTGAACTCATAGTGCTCCTTTAAATCACATCCACATGGGTGTAGGCCTCAAGGCTGCTTAATTGTTTAACCATATGATGCCTCATTTAGGCCTGCATTATACATTTCAGGAAAAAAAAACAGCATTATATAAATGTGTTGCCTTATTGTCAGCTGAGGACTTTTTGCAGGAATATCTTTTTTTTAAACCCTATTCACCACAAATCCTCCAAAGGTGTATAATGGCCATAAGGGTCATAAAAAATAAAATAAAAAAAGCTACCCTACAATGCTATACATTTTCAACCTTTAGGTTGGCACCTTGCTTTCAGACCTCCGCCAAGGCAATGTGGTCACTATAATTCTAGATGGTGTTCTGGATCACCAAATTTAACCAGTTGTTACCGAAAAATTCATCCAAATCCTGCAGTACTTTCCGAGTCGTACACAGACAGAATCACAGACACAAGCCGACAAAACCTCCTTGGTGGAGGTAATAATAACTCAACTAGCTGCCCTTGAGTCGCACTGACGGACCAAATGGGGCTCTGGATTAAGGACTTAAGCTACTCGAAAAATTGCATTGTTTTACACTGCATTTGGATGCTTTAATTTTGCTGTCAAGTAATACTTCGGTTACAACAGTTAGGTCTAAACATGTTATTACGCCAGGCCAAGCTTGTCAGGGCGCAAGATAGTCGACCCTACCATGTTGTGGAAAAAGCTGTGTGTTATTAGGATTCCATCCTGGTGGTGTCGCCTTTCAACTAAAAATACTCACATATGTGATAGAATACCAAAGCAGATAGATGCACAGATAATGTTAGGTTTATCACCCATGTGCATGATTCATATTCCCACGAAACAAAACCAGCGTTTACTTGTCCATGGCAGAATATGGATCATTTAGATGTAAACTAACATCCTGTTCACATTGGATTTTGCTCTCTCTCTCTCTCTCTCTCTCTCTCTCTCTCTCTCTCTCTCTCTCTACACACACACACACACACACACACACACACACACACACACACACACACACACACACACACACACACACACACACCTGATGCCCCTTTAGGACGCGCCTGGACTGTGGAAAGCATAGTTAGTAGCAAGCTCTGCCCCCAACTCGCTTGTGCCGCACTCCCCCATCTGGTACAGAACAGACACAGCGTGGCGAGGCTCACTGAAAACTGACGTGTTTTGCGCATTTCCTGCACTGCTGTTTAGACAGTCGGGGGAAAAAGAGGCAGGTCTGCAGGAAACGGAGCACCAACGGCGAGGAAGCTGCCTGGATCAGTGACGAGCATACGGAAACCAAGAGCGAGGACTGGGGGGAAACTACAACTCGTCCTTAAGCGCTGTTTTGTCTCCGAACTGACGTGCATATGAAACGTCCCAAATGCGTTGTGGACACACCAAGATAATTCCGTCCTCTTTCAGGCAACCGGGGAATTCTCGAGCTCTGAGAGACTGGTCCTGAAGAGGTCCTGCTTGGGTTTATTTTGCTCCCGAGGGTTGAGGTGGGGAATGCTGGTCGAATCTTTCATGTGACATTGGAACAGTTTACTGAGCTCCGTTTTCATTTCGCTCGATTGTTCTGTTTGGTGGACATGATTTGTGAGTTTTGACACCAAATGTGTGATGTTATTCTGGAGTGCAACCGTCACAGAGAAATATAAAGACCATCTGTGGTGTGTGGATCACATCAAAACAGGTAATTTGCATTCAATTTCAGCGAGTGTTCGCTGAGACTGCGATTTTCCCGTTATTTTGAGGAGGCGTGTTCGCAGGGAGACACACGTAAGAACCTACCTATTCATTCAGGAAGGCTCTCTAAATTTGATAGATAACCCCGTTGGAGTGACAGGGATCAAGGAACACTCCTCATACCCTTGTTCCAAGTACATTTTAGAGGGATTACATCACCACAATGGTGGTTTTTAATGGGTTATTGAAGATTAAGATTTGCGAGGCTCTGGACCTGAAGCCTACGGCATGGGCGCTAAGGCACGCCGTGGGCCCAAAGCCCCAGACTTTTCTCTTGGACCCGTACATCGCCCTCAACGTGGACGACTCACGCGTGGGCCAAACCTCCACCAAGCAGAAGACCAACAGTCCCGCGTGGAACGATGAGTTCGTCACCGAGGTCTACGATGGCAGAAAGATCGAGCTCTCCGTGTTCCATGACGCGCCCATCGGCTACGATGACTTCGTGGCGAACTGCATCATTCAATTCGAGGACCTGCTGCAAAACAGCTCTAAGCACTTCGAGGATTGGGTACGTGATTTCTCCCTTCGTTTTCTCAATCCATACTGTCGTCATATATCAATGTCACCTCCAGCTGAACAGGTACCGACTCCTGAATTGCACATGAGTGCTCACAAGATGAAAAGCATAATTTTGTTCATATGAGAGTTGTCATATCATTGTCTGCAGGTGTGCCATTAACATCGCTGTGATGCATTTGGCTATTGGTTGTGCCACCTGTACAAGGCCAGGCCAGATCGGTGCCAAGAGAGTCTGGTTGCATGGAAACCTGTGTGTGTGTGTGTGTGTGTGTGTGTGTGTGTGTGTGTGTGTGTGTGTGAGTCTATGTCTGGGCCCCCACCCGCCATAAATATTCCCTCCAGGTCGTGATGAGAGGCTGGTGTGTGGATCGGGCAGGGCAGGGGTCTGGGATCCCATGCAGGCATGCTGCTGATGCTGGCTGTATGCCTCTCATTCATTTCAAGGTGGCCATGTACATGCACATTCACTCAGCACATTCACTCACATACAGTAGATCACGAAAGAAGGCCAGTTTATTTCCCAGTATTATTGGTGAGATAATAGTTTGAGTGTTTGTGTGTGTGTGCGTGCATGTGTGAGACAGACTGAGATAGAGTAAGACACTGTGTGTGCGTGTGTGTGTGTGTGTGTGTGGGGGGGGGGGGGTCCTATCCTGCCTCATATACCCCTCCTACATTCTGTCCCCTGAGTGGGGTCTTGAGCATCATCCGTTTGCCTGTGGGGAGAATGGTCCACTGGAACTGGTGTGTGTGTGTCTGTGTGTGTGTTGGAGGGGGGAGTGTTCTCAGAGAAATTTGAAGAATTCACTGCCTGCAGGGAAATATACAGTATGACCAGCCTGAACTGCATCATGCAATGCACACAGGCATGTCTTCTTAAGCAAATAATATATAACAGATAATGCGAAACTAAATAGAAAAGAGAGAAACGCAAAGAGAGAGAGAGAAAGAAAGATAGAGAGAGGGATGGGGGGATGCACACAGTGTACAGCACCGTAGGCAGCGCTGCTGATAGCTATTTAGGTGAGTCACTAGAAATAGTTCTTCAGGTTCAGGACAAAATGAACTGTGACCTTTGCTAGCCTGCAAATTAACCCATAGTTATGATGCCTGCCTTGTCAATTTCACACCCTGCAATCTCCAGCACACACGTGCATATGTGTGTGTGTGTGTGTGTGTGTGTGAGAGAGTGAGCGCATGCTTGTGATGCACGCACATGCATGTGTAAATTGTCCATGGTGTGAAAGTCATACAGAGCTAACAGTATCTCTATCCACCCATCTGTCCATCCATCCATCCATCCATCCACAAACTGTTGGTCATGTTGCCCTAACTCAGATTCTTGGCCTGCTGTAAGTGTCAGTAATGACTTGTTGTGTAATGAAGCTTCCAGAGAAGAAGGGGGAAGTTGCAGGTGTTGTGTAAACAAATCTGAAAGCCTCAGTCTTTAGTCACTAGGTTTGTTTATCACCACAGTGCCTTTTTTCACATGACAGAGAGGTGATGAAGACATTCAAGTCGGCCCTTGGTAGCCCACAGAATCTTCTCCCTCAGTAGGAAGTAGAGAAAGAGCGTGCACATGCAGAGAAACTCATAGCCTACAGGAGGCCCAAATAGATATTTTTTTGTTTTTAAAATAAAAAGGGTAATAAGGTTGAATAGATTTACACGAAGAATTCAGGCATGCAGACAGATAAACAAACAGACACACTGTACAGACACTCAGGCATGTGACTTTCTGCATTTTCTCATTTATGTACTTTACATTTAGCAGACGCTTTTATCCAAAGCGACTTACATTTTATCAACTATCTATCACTTCAGGGCAAGCCTCCCCTGGAGCAACAAAGGGTTAAGTGCCCTGCTCAAGGCACAATTGTGGCAGCTGGGATTCGAACCCACAACTTGCAAACTACTAGCCCACTAGAGTCAGGTTCCTTAACCACTATGCTACCACCGCTCTATTTTCTCCAGAAGATGCACCACTTGTCTTGTAGGTCTAGTTTTGTTGCGAGCAGCATTACCAGGGCGTGATCAGCCCAAGTCTTTGGCACATGTTTGTGTGGGTGTTCTGGGCCATGTCTTCCTATGGCAGTCAGTTGACATTACTCACCATTAACCATTGGGGCCCTTTCCAGTGCAACAGCAGCAGCGAGAGCATCACATGCCAGCACTAAGACTCCTGGCAGGCAGGCACACGCTCTGCCCAGGCTACTTCTCTCCACTTGGAAACCATAGACCTCAGGTCAGCTGTCCATCACACAGCCAGCTTCTTTACCACAGCTTTTACAGCAGGTACTACATAAGGGGTGTGTGTGTGTGACATTTGCTTGCAGAAGTTTTATTGTAAATATGAAATTATGAATTTATAATTATTACATTTCAAATCTGTAGTAGCTATTTTGAAGTTTGTCTACTCATAGATTGACTGGGCCTTTCTCCATTGCCTGTTGTTGAGTGATGACTGCTAATGTGAGCTGTGTGAAATTGCACAGTGGTGTGACTCGTGTTCATTTCACGCTGTCATTTTGACTGATTTTGTGTGTTGTATTGAACTGGGGGGAGGGGGGAGTAGTAGTTACTTCTCACCCAAACCTAGGCCTGGATGCTTCTGCCATGAAGATGAAATGATTACTTTACATTGAGCACCCTGTCTGAGTATATCAACACCCAGGTTTCCTCTCCAGACTAACCCCACAGATTACCAGTCATAGAGATGGATATATGTATGCGGCCTCCAATGTGTGTGTGTGTGTGTGTGTGTGTGTGTGTGTGTGTGTGTGTGTGTGTGTGTGTAATACAGGAACACACCCTGGCCCCAGAGGCGGGCCCTGTTCTTTGTTGTCCGAGGCAGAAAGGGGATGTGAATTATTGATGAGCCACCATCAGATCCATTAGGAGCTGGAGAAGGTTGGGTGCCCGCCGCTCTGTGTAGAGCTCTCATTACCATCACACAGAGAGAGAGAGAGAGAGAGAGAGAGAGAGAGAGGGAGGGAGGGAGAGAGGGAGAGAGAGAAAGAGAGAGAGAGGAATAAGGAGTGCAAAGAGAGAAGAGAGGAGAGAAAGTGATGGAGGGATAGACAGAGAATTGAGTATAGAAAGAGGGGAAAGTGAACAAGTGTGAATCAGGGAAGGGAGTAAGTGAGTGATTGAGTGCAGGAGTGAAAGAGAAAATGAGTGAGGAATAAAGAGAGAGAGAGAGAGAGACAGAGAGGGGGAGAGAGAGAGAGAGGGATGGAATGAAAAGAAGCTGCATTATGCCAGGGAATAGCCAGAGTGTATCTGTTGTCATGACACAAGCCCCATGACACACACACACACACACACACACACACACACACACTGTCCTGGATCTGTGGCACACACTCCCACTTATGAGAGCAGATTCTGCACAGCCCTAATACCCATTTGCCTCTGTGTTAGTGTGTGTTTGTGTGTGTGAGTGTGTTCACTCTCAATCTGCTTCCCCTATCCATCCACACTCGTCTTCTCTCACTGTTCTCTCCATCCTCCCCTCCTCTCTGTGTGCTGTGGGCCCTGCAGCTCTGCTCTTACCAGCCTCACATTTCTCCTGCTGTGTCTCCTTTCCTTTCCTCCCTCTGGCTGGCTATCATTGTTTCTGAACTCTGATCTCTCTTCTTCTTCTTCTTCTCTCTCTCTCTCTCTCTCTCTCTCTCTCTCTCTCTCTCTCTCTGGGTCTGTTTATTTCAGACACACACATACACACACAAACACTCTCTCTCTCTCTCACACACACACACACACACACACACACACACACACACACACACACACACACACACACACACACAAGCGAACTCTCTCTCCGCCCTCTCTCTTTGCGTCGGTGTGTCTGTGTAAATACCATGTAATAAGCACTTTAGGTACACATTGTCTGTGTGATCGCACATTGAAACTAACACTGCCTGGGTTTACCTTTGCACCTTGCCTCCAATACTGGACCATGGCCAGCAAGACCGGCTCTGCTCTCCAAGAGCAAGTCTGGGTAAACACTCATGAGGACGGCCGTGGCACATCTCGCTAACTTCAGGAGCCTAGCAAGACCACTGCAAGAGAGTTTGATTATTAGCGCCATAGCTGTGCTCACAGGGACTCTGTAGAACATTCCATATGTTCTTAATGTAGCAGAAGTAATCTGAATGTTTGTTTTTTTTTAATTACTGTATTTAAGTGTTTTTTTTGTCTGTTACATACCAGACACCAGTGGGGAGATGGTCTTTAAGCAACTGAATCTCATGGCAGACCCCTAAAGCAGATAATGAAATGAGATGTTATGAAAGACGCCCTGGCTCTCTCTCTGTGTGGATGATCTAATGTGCCTTCCTCACCTGACGGATGTGCTGAGCGGCTAAGGTGTCTTCAGGTGTCTGAAGTGCAGTCCTTATTTCCAAGAGTCAAGTGATATCTCTGCTCGCTGGAACTGTCACCAGAGTCTTGGGGTGCAATTTAAAGGGCATGTTAGTGGTTTGTGAAGTGAAGTGCACCCGGTGGTTCAGCTATTATCCATAATTGTTTTATTTCACCCACACATTGAAGCATTAAGACTGGTATTTAGAGCTTTCAGGTGTTTAGCAGCGCCGCATTCAACATCTCAGGAAAGCAGCAGAATGCTGCAGTATTGTTTTACATATAACAGTCATATCAACATGGGAGTCTTAGTGTGCTTTTTGCATACAAATGTTTACTTTCAATCTGGGAATATGAACTGTCTGTTCTGTGTGTGTGTGTGTGTGTGTGTGTGTGTGTGTGTGTGTGTGTGTGTGTGTGTGTGTGTGTGTGTGTGTGTGTGTGTGTGCGCGCCTTCAAATCTGTCAGAAGAGAATGCTGAGGATGACTGAGGGCTGTTTGCCGTGTGGAGTGTCAGATACTGACACAGATCCCATCTGTTCAGACAGAACAGTGCAAGGAGTGTGTGTGTGTGTGTGTGTGTGTGTGTGTGTGTGTGTGTGTGTGTGTGTGTGTGTGTGTGTGAGAGTTTGCGTGGTTCTCTGTCTGTGTGTGTGTGTATGAGAAAGAGTGTGCATGTTTCTCTCTCTCTCTCTCTCTCTGTGTGTGTGTGTGTGTGTGTGTGTGTGTGTGTGTGTGTGTGTGTGTGTGTGTGTGTGTGTGTGTCTGTGTGTGTGTGTGTGGCAGATTGGACAGCCTGGAGGCCATGTATGAAGCAATGACCCACTATGTGAGTCACGGTGCAGCCATCTTTGTGTAGCGTGGGAGAATGGTGTGTTAGGTATGAGGGGCGCTAGGAACTTGCAGAGGTTTGGTCTGGACATGTTGGAAAACCCTTTAAGCACTGCCTTTTCCCAGTAACTCATCCTTGCAGATGACTTTCTTTGATAAAGTAAACACACACACACACACACACACACACACACACACACACACAGTGTCACACACATACACACACCAAATGTCCTTCTGGTTTGGGCATTCTCTCTCTATCCCTCAGACAATGGTGGTCTTTGATGGTGCTGGAGCCTGTTGGCTGTGCTGTGGAGCTCTTAAGGCAGACTAGTACTGAGTCCTCTCTGAAGCATCAGTTCCCCCTCCTCCATCTCTCTCTCTCTCTCTCTCTCTCTCTCTCTCTCTCTCTCTCTCTCTCTCTCTCTCTCTCTCTCTCTCTCTCTCTCTATCTCTCTCTGTCTTCCACTCAGCTGTTTCCCGCCCCAGGCATGAGCCCAGCCAGGCGGGCGAGCCGGAGGAGTCCCCAGCCCCC
>JAODXP020000006.1:8842095-8857095 GCA_027497455.2 Sardinella longiceps | reverse complement strand
CACAAGCTTCTAGAACTCTCTCTCTCTCTCTCTCTCACTCCCCACTTCTCTTCTCTTCTCTTCTGTTCCATCTGGGCCAACCACACCACTGTAAATCCACAGTGCCACTCGCTGCTCTTGCTCTATTCCTGCGTCAGCACTGACTGAAACCTGTCACACACACGTCATGACAGATGCCATTTGTCGTCGTCAGTCGTAAGGCAAGGTAGTGTAGCAGGATTCTTGTGACCTCCACTGTACTCTGGTGTCAGTTGCCTAATCACTTCGAGGGGGAAAAAAACCTCAAAACAAACAACCTTTTGACAGCTTGTTTGATTTAGACTTTGGCAGCCAGAATTGTCAGCTAAGGCAACGGAAACGAGACAGTGGCATGGGAGTAGATCATCCGTCATGATTACTACTGACAATGTTTGGTCTTTGTCTTGACATGGTTTCTACATGATTGTGCCACTCCTGTGATCAAACCAAAGCCTATATATATAACAGGCTCATTCTAGTGCAGAGGAAACTTCCCTGTGATGAAAATGGCTGGGAGCGCTAGCTAGCCCTGGCGCTAGTGCTAGCAGCACTGTGTGTTTGTGTTCCCTCGTCCCCCTGCCAGGTTGCCAGGCACCTAAAGTTAGCTGTGATGGCGCTGGGAAAAGTGCTGCAGGGCTGCTGGCAGTGTGAGCCTCCAGCACTCCCCCTCCCCAGACACCCAGCCCAGGCCCCAGTCTCAGGAAGACCACGGCCAGAAGACCGACTCCGCAGTGCAGAGCAGCACAGCATGGATTTGTGCTCCACCAGACCCACTTCATTCCTTGGCAGACTGCAGCCAAGGCCTGATTTAAAGTCACTGACAGTGGAGTAGGGCGGACTGTTGTGTGCTAGTTGCTCAGTTGCTTTTGTGTGTGTGTGTATGTGTGTGGAAATAGTAGTACTAGTCTTCTGGATGACCTTATTTCTTTGCTTTCTTTCACTCACATTCAAACACACACACACACACAAGTCTGCTTATACACTCATACAGATGAAGTCTGGCACACAGCACTGATATTTCTTTAAATTTGTTCTCCCATTCTCTACTGCTTGTCTCCTCTGTGGTTGGGGGTGTCATGCTTGCCAAATGTCCAATCAGCTGCTCCATGGGAGCAAGCCTGCTTCTAGGTTATATGTCTTTCTAAAACAGAGCCCTGCTCCAATTTCAGTGCGTTCAGTTGTTATAAAATCCCCAACAATATACTTTGCCATAGTAGACAGTATATCGTTCTACCTGTATATGCACCATACATAAGGTATGGGGCCTGCATTTGTGCATTATTTGGCAATCATTCAGCTAGAGGAAATGTATTTCTTGCCAGAGTAATGGTTATCTGTGAATGAAGGGCTACATTTGTTGTCATAATGTCATCATAATGTGGTAACCATTTAAGAAAAGCAATAACCCACTCGTGGTCTATGCTGATTTTACAACGATGCTTAACATTTCCCAGTTTTTGTAAAACCGACACAAAAAGTTTTTGTAAAACAAATCTCGTGATTTATTACTTACTTCTGCTTGGGGGTGGGACTTCACAGGATTTTATTGATATTGTGTAGATGTCATTGTTAACCCTGCTTTCAGTCCAATTTTTATCAATACAGATCAATTGTTTTTCTGTATCAACACATGAGTCCATAATATAACTTATATTACAAAGGAAGGCACTGCAGTGTATTAGAAGGCACTAAACCATGCAGAACTGTGTTTCAATTCGACTTTCAGAGAGACCACTTGGCCATGATCTCAAAAACATGGCGTAATTGCTGAGAGGAAACGATAAGAGCAGAGGCATACAATCCCAGTAGACTGAGACATTAGACTCTACTGGGCTCTACTTGATACCCGCTTGTTGTTGATCCCCACCCCCACCCACTGCTGCCGTTCTCTCTGGCCTGCTCCATCTATCTAGCTCTGTGTTAACTAAGTGCTGACTGCTTTCTTACCTAGGGCCCATCTATCAGGCTGCCTGTCGTGAGTGTTGTGTTGCTGGGGAGAGCAGGGGTGTGAGCAGCAGGGATGGATGGATGGGGGCTGACTGGCTGACTGTTGCAGTGATGAATGCTGAAATGACACAGCAATGGATCTATCGAGGCCCTGACCCTAATCTGGCATGGTTCAGGACTGGTGTGTGTGTGTGTGTGTGTGTGTGTGTGTGTGTGTGTGTGTGTGTGTGTGTGTGTGTGTGTGTGTGTGTGTGTGTGTGTGTGTTTATGTGTGTGTGTTTGTGTTTGTGTGTGTGTGTGTGTTTATGTGTGTGTGTTTGTGTGTGTGTGTGTGTGTGTGTGTGTGTGTGTGTGTGTGTGTGTGTGTGTGTGGTGGTTGGGCGGGGGTGGGGATGTTGGGAGGAAGGTTAGCCTGGAAGTGACCCCGAGTTGACCCTGGGTTGAGCCTGCTCCAGAGATCCCTGCCTGCCTGCCAGGGAAAAGTAATGCAGTGCAGATGGGATAAGGCAGCAAGACACAGGCGTAATAGCAGGAGTGAGTGTGTGTGTGTGACCCGCTATTCTTTTTCTTCTCTTGAAACTCCCCCCTCCCTCTCTGTCGCACACACTCACACACACACACAGACACACACACACATGCACAATGTTAAGAGTTTGTGTTATAATCATGCGGACACAAACAAGCACACACACACACGCACTATGTTAAGAGTTTTTGTTATAATCATGTAGACACAAAGACGCGCGCGCACACACACACACACACACACACACACACACACTCTAAGAGCAATATTATTTTCACTTTTCGTGATACTTCTTCCTCTTAATCCAGTCATTTGGTGCACAGCGCCTGTGCATGCTGCATGCCCTTGTTCTCCTTTTTTTTCTCTCCTCTTCTTTCTCTCCGTCGCTTCTTCTCTTTCCTTTCATTCTCAAGTTTCCACTGCACTTCATTGCGCTTGCTCTCACTCAGTTTCCCTCCTGTTCTTCCACTCTTGACAGCTCAGTGTGTTTGGAGTGTGTCACCATAATAGTTTCTGATAGTTGCTCTCAGCAGGACTGTCTGTGTGTATGTGTGTGTCCGTCTGTCCCCGTGTCTACGTGTTGTATTGACTGGTGATGACAGACAGAGCATGTCTGTTTTGACCCCAGCTAATCCCTCAAATATGTCCACACTGGGCCGGCCCCCATTCACTGGCAGGTTGATTGTGTGACCTCTGCTTCTCCTGGCGAGCCTCGTGTTCCCCATCACACACAAAGCACTGGGCACGGTGACGCTAAGCCAAGGCAAGGCAAGGCAAGGCAGAGCGGTCTAATGCCTTAGGCCTCGTGCTGCGCTGCACAGGACTTGAAGGAGAAATCCAGTGTGGATCAACCCATAGCCATCTTGTTCATGAAAAACAACCACAAAATTTGATACTGTATAGCAGTGAACCGGCAGCTAACAGTAAGGCATGAAACTGAGAGTGGCTTTCTGTGTTAACTGCTGATGGCGATTTAGTCTATGTTGAATCCATTTTTATATTTCATCTTCCTACAGTACTTTGGCCAGAGACGGTTGGATTCAGTATCTCTGCTTTGGCTATGGATTTCTCCTAGATCGAGAAATGGAGAAATCTGAATGCACAGATTCAGATTGTAAAAAAAGTCCAAACCACTGCATGTTCCCCTCACTGACTGTGCCTGCAGTAGCCTACATTACTGATGAGGGGGGCCAGGGGGTCAGGCCCAATAAAGCAAGAGGATGATGGCTGCTCTATTGATTTGAGGCTTAATTATTAAGGGATATTTAATACAAATGGCTCAAGGGCTATCTGAGGAAATCGCTTCCAAATGACACAGGGGGTTTTCACACACATCAAGAAACCTAGAATAATCCAGGGGGCATACTGGTCTTTTTTGGTGGCAGAGTAGCAGTTCTGGGATCTGTCTAGTAGTCTAGAAATAGTGGGTTCCAATCCCAGCTTCCACTGTTGTGCTCTTGAGCGATGCACTCTATGCAAGATTGGTCCTGAACCGTTTGTTTGTTGACAAATGTAAGTCGCTTTGGATAAAAGGATCTGCTAAGTGCATAAATGTATAGGCCTAGACTTTGTAGTGAAGAAGACAGATATTAACGCAAATACTTTGTAGATGATAAGTTGAAAAATGAATTATAATATCAAGTGAAGAGTATTGCGAGGAGACTTGAAAAATAGGAAGGACTGTGTGATGACTGGTTCATTAGTCATAATCATATATTTATCATATTTAATGTAAATGCTAGAAACAGCATCGATAAGAGCTGGTTCAGGAATATGCTTTGTCTAATTTTTGTACAGTATAGCATAATAATGGGAGTTTTGAGGAGTACCAAAGTATACTGTGTGTGTGTGTGTGTGTGTGTGTGTGTGTGTGTGTGTGTGTGTGTGTGTGTGTGTGTTTGTTGTGTATGTGGCGAGAAGTCCAGTTAACCATTTGCGAGGGCTCTTAAGTGCTGACGTGGAGTGGAAAAATGCCCCATGTCACCAGAGAGGTGGG
This sequence comes from Sardinella longiceps, assembly GCA_027497455.2. Classification (NCBI taxonomy): domain Eukaryota; kingdom Metazoa; phylum Chordata; class Actinopteri; order Clupeiformes; family Clupeidae; genus Sardinella; species Sardinella longiceps. The sequence goes on along the minus strand of JAODXP020000006.1, from coordinate 8,852,608 downwards.
GAGAAAGCCAGCTTCAATTACAAGCACATTATTCTGCAAATGGCGGTAATGGGGGCCTTCAAGGCCAAAACACAGACTACATTCCAGTGTTGTGTGACTGGACACATGAATACACTCACACACACACACACACACACACACACACACACACACACACACACAAAATCATGTATACACACATACACAAATGCATGCGCACACATACAAACACACACACGCACACACACACACACACACACACACACACACACACACACACACACACACATGCACTCATGCATGCATGAACACATAAACACTTAGACTTACAGACTAGTGTGCTGTGCTCTGCTAAGTGCTAGCCCTGCTGATTGGCTAATTATTAATGGTGCTGCAGAAGGGGGGGACAGCCTGCCATTAGCATCTCTAGAGGGACTCACTGTTGATTTCCCTGTAAATGAACCTGTTAGTCACCAAATTCCCTGAAATTTGGCTAAAAAGAATGAATCTTTTATTTCCCGGCTGACTCCATCTTACTGACATAAATAACATAGTGTGTTTAGACTTTCATGCCATTCCCCCTGTGGCTGTCATAGTAACTGTGATCACCATTAGGATGAATAGTCAGATTTGGAGATAGAGGGGGGAGGGCTGTTGTCACCACACTATGGTCACTTCTTCTTCCTTGGGATGGAAAATATTGTATTGTGACAGATTTTTGCTGTCGGAATGGCATATTTTGATTCAAATCTGACGCATATTGTTACACATGTAGTAACATTATAATATAGTTGATTACCGGTATATTCTGTTTATATTATGTACTACAAGGTGGGCAGCTCAAATTTGAAATGAGAACAAGAATAATGTGTATGACATTTTTTAAAATCTTATTGGTGATTATTTTTTATCATATCTTTATTGATAATAATATCACTAAATATCATGATAGAATTTGAAGTTAGTGTCATCCACTCCTGCCTCCCACGCTTCCCACGTTGGTCTCATTTTGAACTGTTTGGTTATTTAGTGAGTAATTGTGCAGATGCCTTTTAAAAGGAGTCCATTTCCCTAATGGGAGCTACGCATTAGGAGCTACATTCGGAGCGGCACCCAGAGGTGCGGCGGTAGGCACTCATCTCACATCTCTTCCTGAGGATCAGTAATGTACAGTACAAACATGTAGGAGATTGAATTGCACTCTGATAGCCACCCACAGCCCCTGAGTGCTGTCAGAGCTAGCCTAGCATAGGGAATCCCCCTCTCAAAAGACAAGTCTGGATGTCCAGCTGTTTTGTCCTGCACAAGTAGCCCTTTGTAAACACTAGAGGTGAAAAGAGATGGAAGTCAAAGTGTTCCAGAGGGCTGATCCAACTGTAGGGCCAAACTCACAGTGCAGCTCCATAGGGATCAGCTGAAGAGTGAGTGAGTGAATCTGAGTTTGCCAACTGTACTGTCAGGCTTTGTGAGTGAGGTTACAGGCTGATCCCAGAACAGCTGGCTCAGACTCAGAGTGGACCCATGACCCAACTAAAGACCTCCTCAATCCTCTCAGGTTCCAACTAAGGCCATGTAGCTGTCGCCTCTCTCTGTCTCACTCTTTCTTTCTGTATCTATCTCTTTATCTCACTCTCCCTTTCTCTGTCTCTCTGTCTCATCCTCTTCTTCTCTTTCTTTCTCTTTGGCACATTCTCTCTCCCAACCTCCCCTTAATCCCTATTAATCTCTTTTATCTCTCTTTCTCTCTCTCTCTCTCTCTCTCTCTCTCTCTCTCTCTCTCTCTCTCTCTCTCTCTCTCTACCCCTCTCTCTCTCTCTGTCTCTCTCTCTTTCTCTCTCTACCTCTTCACTCAGCTGTTTCTGTCTTCCTCTGTCACTCACTCTGACACAAACAATCAATCTCTTCTGGATTCTCCCATCTCTCTCTCTCTCTCTCTCCTCTCTCTCTCTCTCTCTCTCTCTCTCTCTCTCTCTCTCTCTCTCTGTCACTCTGAAGATCTGATTAACTCAACAGTTTTTGAATAAGTAAATAAATGCCTCACCATTCTTCATAGTGATGCACAGGCATATAATAGTTTATCTACTATATCTTGTGCATACTGATAGGTACTACTACTACTACTACTATACTGCTGTTTTTGTATACTGCATATAAAATATACACACACAGAGGAAAGAGTGAGAAAGATGGTGATGAAGATGATGTTGATGCTATCCAGAGAACCCAAATAGTCAACAAGAGAGAAAGTGACGAAGAGCAGAAAAAACAGACAGACTGACTGACTGACTGACAGACAGACAGACAGACAGACAGGAGGTTCAGACAGGGAAAAGCAAGCCAACTTTGGACAGCAGTGGGTGCTGAGTATCTTGTCTCCAGTGGGAGCTTAAATGCTCTGGCATCAGGGCCAGAAAACCACTCAGGCTGTCACTGTGCTTGATGTAGGATACGCCTCGGGGCGTTTGCTATACAGTCTGTTTGTGCAGCACGCTGTGTGGTGTGCATTTCACTCACAGGCCTCTTCTAACGTGCCGTGATCTATGTGCTTCTCTGTGTGTGTGTGTGTGTGTGTGTGTGTGTGTGTGTGTGTGTGTGTACTGTATATGTGTGTGGGAGAGGGGGCAGGGGTCTGAATGGGTGGCTATGACTGTGCATAATATATGTGTCTGTGTGTGTGTGTGTGTGTTTGGATTTGTGTGCGTGTGTGTGTGTGTGTGTTTGCGAATATTAGTATATTCTCAGAGCCCAGAGCAGTGTTGTGGGTGTGGTGCGTGTTCAGGAGGTATCACTTTCTCTGCCGTCACAGCAGCTTCTGCTAGCCTCCGCCTCTGACGCACATGCTCAGTCTCAGCGAACAATAGGAGAGGACGTTACAGAGCCTGTGTGCCAGTATACATCAGACCTCCTAACCTGCCCCCAGTCACTCTCTTGCCCCTCTCCAAAAATGACACGGCCTTGTCTCTTCCTTTTCTGCACTGTTCAGATAGAGTGCAGTGATGTCACCACTGGTAGAAAGTGTTGGTATATTTGTAGAGGATGGGAGCTAACTCCCTTGAAGAAATACGTCTACCTTCATTCTAACCTCTTCTATTTGGGTACCCAAACCAACACATGACTTTTCATGGACCTTTGTGTTGCGATGTGTGTTGCGATTTCTTTTTATGTGGGTTTGTTTTTGTGCTGCAGATCAGGGGTCCTTTTAGCCTGACATAGCCCGCCCATAATACGAATGTTCATCCGTTTCCATGGTCTGGGAACGGTCCTCTGGGGCGTGTTTACATCGGTAGAGAGTCTACCGGCTGAAGCTGATTAGACGAGCTTTCCAATCGTTTCGAACCAGGAATGAATCCCCTCCCCTCCGCAGTATAATCGCGTCAGGTTTAAGAACCTCCAGACCATGAATACGGATGAACAGCAGTATTATGGTCGGGCTATGTCAGGCTAGGGTCCTTTTACCCAAAGCATAGTTGCCAGCTAAGTTAACAACTGGCAACTAACTAAGTTGCTAACTGGTTAGCAACCATGCTTTTGCCAACTTACTAAGTTGCTAACTGGTTAGCAACTATGCTTTTGCCAACTAACTAAGTTGCTAACTGGTTAGCAACTATGCTTTTGCCAACTTACTAAGTTGCTAACTGATTAGCAACTATGCTTTTGGGAAACGGACGCCAGTATTGATTTCAAGAGAGTTGGATTCTTAGTATCTTAGCTGTTCCCACAGAGTCTCCAGGGTTTTGATGGGGCTCCAGGGTTTGATGGGATAAAACGTAGCACAAGTAGCTTGGGAATGTAATGGAACATTCAGGCATTGTTTTTTTTTTCTATTGACGCTGAACAGGAGTTAAGATGGCAGTCTAAAACTGAAAAATTGCATTATGTTCGTACTGTACGTGTTACGTGTTATGATACTGTATGCATGGGAATCAAGTATGTAGAGAGTAAGTTCACAAACTGGATGGGAGCAATCAATGACTAACACCAAAAATGACGTTCTTGGAGCAGGAAGAGTTCAGGGGGTTGTTGGCCACTGTCTGTGACCAGTGCTGAGCTGTGATGTTTGGAATCCTCTCAAAGAGAGCGTTCTCATCTGTTCTCATCGTTGAACCTGCAGTTGGAAATGATTTTGGCATCATTTGAATACATTCCTAGATGTTTCATCCATCTCCATTTCCATTTGTGTGTGAGGGGGCCTGAGGAAGCGGACTACGGTCGGGCAGGACTTCAATAGAGTTCTACTGAGGACTTGCAAAGTGAAGTGTCTCCTGAGGAGAGCCTCCTCCTGTTACCCCTCTGTGAATATACTGTATAGTCCTAGAGTTTGAGCACCATAACTTTGGTTTGCGTGCTTCCGTTCACTCCCATTATAGCACACATGTGGTTGTGTCAAGTCAGAAAATGGGAGACACATACAGTACTTTGTTGTGCAGTACAGTAGGCATTATGGCATCCTTGTGCTGGGGTTTGTGTATGCTTGTGTCGAATCTGCCTTGACTGTGCATTGTCTCATGAAGATACCCCCCAATGCACAGGACAGTGAAGAAGTGTAAAAAGCATGGACACACACATCACATGATGCTATATTGGCACACACTTGGTGAGCATGCTTGCTCATAGTAGCCTTTTAGCTCATATCAATTGCAGGCAGGTCCTTATGCTTCCCTTTTGTTCAAGTTACAGTGCAGTCGCATTTTATTATGCATGATTGCCCCTTAAAATGGCCTCCATCATTGATACCCAGGCCTGCGCATCACACCCTTGACCCCCAGGGTAGAGAAGACCTTGGCCTAGCAGCGTAGCTGCAGATGGGTCATGCCTGTGTGTCCTGTCCGGACGAGTAGGATCCTTTGTCATCCAGCGCCTGGTTTCCCCGTGGGCGGCGTAGAGGAGCGCACACACAGCAGTGTCCTCTCCCTGGCCCGGAGGAAAGAGAGCCAGGGGGGCGAATGCATGCAGCTAAAAATACACTGGAGCTGTATTTGAGTCACACGGTAGAGGCTCCGCTCGCTTCCTGTTTGCACTGTCCAACTGCACTTCCCAGTGAAGCAGGAGCAGAGGCAGCCTGAGCAGGAGCAGGGGAGGGGCAGACACAGGGACAGAGAGGGAGAGAGAGAGGGATACAGAGAGAAAGAGAGAGAGAGAGGGATACAGAGAGAAAGAGAGAGAGAGAGAGAGAGAGAGAGAGGGATACAGAGAGAAAGAGAGAGAGGCAAGAGAGAGAGAGACAAGAAAACAAATATGAACACAGAGAAGTAGATTTTGAATTTGAATTGTAAATAGAGGAACAGAAAAAGAGACAGAAGTATAGAGAAAGAGAAATAGAAGCGAGACAGAAAAATAGACAGACAGACAGATAGACAGATGGGTGCTCTTTTTGTCATTTGCTTTGACTGTCACCTAAAGAGTGCACACACACGCACACACACACACACACACACACACACACACACACACACACACACACACACTGTTCTTGATAGAACATCACATAAAATGTCACATGACGAGGTGAGCATCTCCCGCTGGTGCAGATGGGAGATTTACAGAAGGAAAGCAAGGGAATGAAGAAAAGATTTAGTGCCCATCCGACTGCAGTGGGAAGCAAATATTTTTAACCTTTTATTTTTAGTTTCACTTTATCTTATCTCTGATAAACTGAAGTGTGATGAGAGTGTGCATGAATAGTAGGCTACTGAGATATGGGGACAGAGATTACGCTTGTGTGTGTGTGTGTGTGTGTGTGTGTGTGTGTGTGTGTGTGTGTGTGTGTGTGTGTGTGTGTGTGTGTGTGTGCGTTGGGACGGGGGAAACAGCCCCTCAGTGCAGACGTGACGGGGGGACAGCATGTTTTCCCAAGTCCACATTCCTAAGATGACAGGGGAGGGAGCCTGAGAGGCAGTCAGGAAATTGAGCAGAAGAGCAATAACGAGGTACCAGAGGGAGAAGAGCTGTCTTCTCACCACAGAAGATGTGTGTGTGTGTGTGTGTGTGTGTGTGTGTGTGTGTGTGTGTGTGTGTGTGTGTGTGTGTGTGTGAGAGAGAGAGAGAGAGCTTCGCTGTGTCTTAAATAGCCATAATGTTTCAGTCGGTATATGTTAGTTGTGAACTCCCTAATGCTAACTCTGATGCTAGCGCTAGTACTAGCGTTGTCCTCCCTGCTGCCTTTCCCAACTGAAGGAAATCCCCTCTGCCGAGACTCTTCATACTCATGCTCAGAGAGCTCACAGGCCATCTGAGTGTTGAGGCCGCACTGGGTTTGGCTAATGCTAGGTGAGCCTCCATGTTAGCCTCAGGATGAGATTGATTGGCAGGGCTGGTAGGATCACCCAAATGCAATATGGGTACACACACGCACGCGCACACACACACACACACACACACACACACACACACACACACACACACACACACACACACATTTTGCTTCTTTATTTGTGTTCACAATTCAAAATAATGACACAAATTTAGCAGCTGCAATTGATGCCCAGGAGTGAATTAGCTATATGACTGACACTGATCAAAACAACGCAAGTTCATACAGCATCTTCTTTTCCAAATACACACACACACACACACACACACACACACACACACACACACACACACACACACACACACACACACACACCTCCATGGGCCTGAAGGAAGGAAGGCTGATCTTACATCAGCTTGAGAGGAAGTGGGTTAGGCAGGGTCATCCCCTGGCCTGGCAGGTCGCAGGCACATGACTCCTGTGTGGGCTCCTCTCATGTGATGGGATGCTGCACACACACACACACACACACACACCACACACACACACACACACACACACACACACACACACACATACACACACACACACATACACACACACACACATACACACACACGCATACAAACACACACACACACACACACACACACACACACACACACACACACACACACACACACACATACACACACACACACACACACACACACACACACACAAACAAACATACAAACACACACAAATACGCACTTGCTTATGCACTCAAGCAGGTAATACAGTAAAAATGTGCATGACACATAAAACACTCAAATTCACATTTCTCACATACAGACACACACACACACACACACACACACACACACACACACACACACACACACACACACACACACACACACACACACACAGACACACACACACTGGCAATGCACAAGCTAGCCATTGCTTGTCCCCTATTTGTATGTGAACTAGTTACAGTAATTCCCCCAGAGTCTCTCTTTCTCTCCCTCTTTCTCCCCCCCCCTCTCTCTCTCTCTCTCTCTCTCTCTCTCTCTCTCTCTCTCTCTCTCTCATCTCTCTCACACACACACACACACACACACACACACACACACACACGCTGTGAAGGTCCTGTTGCACACACATGAACTGGCTAATGCCCCTGTCTTTATGTAACTCTCCCGTGCCCACCCTCCAGCCGCTCTGTATTATTAATCCCACTTTCCAAGATTATAATACAGCCAGCGGAAGATTATCCCCCTACATCTGTCTGCTCTCTCCCAGCACACCCACACACAAGCATGCTCGCGCGCGCTCACACACACACACACACTCACACACACACCACAGACACACCGCAGACAGACACAAGTCTGCCTGTACCCACCGCTGATTGCTTGTGTGTTTTTGCACGAAAATCAAGATAAACGTGGTGTAAAAGAAAAGTGGTGTAAAGAGTCTCAGAATGTTTGCCTGTGTGTGTGTGTGTGTGTGTGTGTGTGTGTGTGTGTGTGTGTGTGTGTGTGTGTGTGTGTGTGTGTGTGTGTGAGTGGTGAGAGGATTGTGTGTTGTGAGTTGGAGGCTGGTTTGTTTGCACGGTTGGGTCATTTAAAGCTTTGCATGCGTACAGATAATGCATGCTCTTTTGCTCGGGCTGCAGTCACAGGGCTCAATGCATTGGCTGGGTTGTGCTTGGTAGGCCTAAGTGTAGGGGAGCTTTGTGTTGGAGAGATTGTCCACTTCACCCATGCATTGCCTACATGTTTGCATGTGTGCAACTCATTTGTCTGTGAATGCACGTGTACAGTATATGTAAATTATTTTATATTTGATTTGTGTGTGTGCATGTGCATTTATGTGTGTGTGTGTGTGTGTGTGTGTGTGTGTGTGTGTGTGTGTGTGTGTGTGTGTGTGTGTGTGTGTGTGTGTGTGTGTGTGTGTGTATGCATGTATGTGTGAGTGCGTGCTTGTGTGTGTGTGTGTGTGTGTGTGTGTGTGTGTGTGTGTGTGTGTGTGTGTGTGTGTGTGTGTGTGTGTGTGTGTGTGTGTGTGTGTTGTGTGTGTGTATGTGTGTGTACTCATAGTCCTCTGTTGCAGCTGCCATGTCCATGTCAGTCAGTGCCCTCTCTGGCCTAGAGCCAGTTCTGCTCTCAGCTGTGTGCTTACAGGCCTCTGGGGGTCCTTTTGGGTGCCAGAGGAGGTGCAAACATTACAGGCATGTAGTTGGACACCCGTCATGGGAGGTCCTTTAGCTCGGTCTCTGTGAGAGATTTTGTCTGCAACAGCTCATAGGTTTTTTCTTGTGTATGCATGACTGTTAATTTCGAAATGTACAGCTCTGTTGTTTGTGGTTAAGGAGGGCTGTAAGTAGCGGGAAAAACGACAACAAAAAAATAGTGTTGCAGGGGCAGGCTTTAAAGGGGCTTTTTGTCTCTTAAAATATTTGAGGTGTCATTAGATGTGCCTAGCCATGGTCACTGATTCCTTCCCAGTGAATAATACTGTGCATATGACTGCAATAGATAGGAAAGAAATGCCTAAAAATTGCGTAAAGTCATAGAGTGCTCATACCTTTGTTTAGTTCCAGTATTCTGGTTCAAGTCGACTGTCCAACTCACATAATCCAATACACCAAAATATAATTTTTTTCCACCAAAAAACAATGGTCTTGCATTGCAGTTGTTATGTCCATGCTAATGACTAGCCACATAGATAGGCCCTAGCCTGACATCACAGCTGAGCCAGCACAGCTCCAACAAGGCTAGAGTTCTCCCGCATGCTCATAGCCAATCACGCAACAATGGACACAGTAATGACACATAGACTGCTTTCCGCTCTTGTGTGGCTGGAAACATTAATACACACACACACACACACACACACACACACACACACACACACACACACACACACACACACACACACACACACACACACACACACACACACACACTTCGATTCCACTCCGACTAGCATCCTTGAAGTGGTGACAATTAGGTCTTTGACAATTAAGTGTTTGTCCACATGGTATCATATGTCCTGCATTGTGTGCATCAGGTGGTTAGACTGCCCTGCCCGTGAACCATGCACATTACTGGGGCATGGAAAGGGAGAGAGAGAGGGGGGGGGTAGTACTGGGTAAAGAGTGCTCCTGCTGTATACATGCCCCTGTAGACTGGGTGGTCAGTGTGTAAAACAAACAAAGTGTGACCTTTAAGGGGCAGTGGGAGCATGAAGTTAAAGTGTTGGAGAAGCAGTGCGTGACCTTTGCGGCTGCCCCAGATGGCAGAGCTCATGGAAGGAGGCGAGTGGGGTGGGGTGGGGGGCGCTGAGGGAACACATGTTACATGTTTAAAGGACAACTACTGGAACATTTGAGCCTTCACAGCGCAGAGGTCAAGAGTTGAAGACTGATGAGGCACAGATAATGGTGGTAGAGCTTCTCCACTGTTGCTTGTAGCCTCTCTGCTCACAGGTGCTAACTACACTAAGGGATCATGTGTTTGACACCGGCAGAGTCTGCGGTTTGGAGAAGAGCATCTGCTAGGGGTCAGGGCCGTCGCAACAAGGCAGGCAAACCAGGCAATTGCCTGGGGCCCCAGTCTGAAAGGGGCCCCAAGATTGACTGTTTTTTTAGTAGTTCAGTTGGTGGTGTTTTTCAATAAAATATGACTATGAAGCTGGAGTTACACAACGGTAAGTTCAAAGGTAATAATTATATTAATGAAAGATGCTTGAAGATTATAACAATGTGATATATATTGGTGTTCTAGGGGGGACGGAGGGCCCTTATGTCCTGTTTGCTTGGGGCCCCCTAAGTCTCTCAAAACGGCCCTGCTAGGGGTAATGGAGACCTCTCACTCAAATCCACACCAATGTCTTGAGGATGCCCTGTGCCCTGAGCAAAGTTTCTCCTCTTCACATGCGGCTAGCATGTGTTTCATGCATGCAGGGTGACTTACCTCGGATGAGTGCAGCTTCTAAATATTTGAATCTAACACGTGTGCCAGGACTACAGGAATACACCCCAGTAAAATGGCTGGCTTGTGCTGGATTAGCAGATTGTGTCGTCAAAATTCACTCAAGAATAATCTGAACAATCTGATTGAATATTTAATAAATATGTATACATTAGATTTAAATATTATATAGATGTAGTGCAAGAACTGAGAGAGAGAGAGAGAGAGAGAGAGAGAGAGAGAGAGAGAGAGAGAGAGAGGCTCCACTGTTGCTGTTACCAGAGCTTTGCTGGTGAGAGATGTCGCATAATTTATTCACAAG
>JAODXP020000006.1:8799595-8822095 GCA_027497455.2 Sardinella longiceps | reverse complement strand
ACACACACACACACACATTTCAGTGCGGGGGGTAATGCAGGGCCAGTGGTCAGAGAGGAGAGAGAGAGAGAGTGAGAGAGAAAGAGAGAGAGAGAGCGTGTGTGTGAGAGAGAGTTCTATCTATATGTTTGTGTTTCAGTATCCATAAGTGCTCTATATTTATGACACTAGGGTCTTACTATTTGACATGGTGTTACCGTACATAACCCTTTAATTTGAGAGAATAGTGATGATGTAAATTATTACATCTGTGTGCTCTTGTTGCTTGTACCTATGCATGTCTGTATGGGACATTTATGTGCAGTTCTTGCCCTGTGTGTGTGTGTGTGTGTGTGTGTGTGTGTGTGTGTGTGTGTGTGTGTGTGTGTGTGTGTGTGTGTGTGTGTGTGTGTGTGTGTGTGTGTGTGTGTGTGTGTGTGTGTCTGTGTGTGTCTGTGTCTGTGTGATGTCATAAACACAGTGACGTTGTCCATTGAGAGGGACAGAGCTCCACTCCTCCACAGAAGCATGGCCAGACCTGTTGCTAGGCAGCTGCTGCCAGTTGCTAGGCAATGGCTTTGGCGTAGGACAGGCTGGTGAGAATGGATGGGATGGACTGTGTGTTGCCATGACAAACTTAGCTTGGAATGAGCTTATTACACACACACACACACACACACACACACACACACACACACACACACACACACACACACACACACACACACCACACTTCATGTGTGTGGACTATTGTTGATGTGTAACCATGTCATCCCCCAACAGTGACACTGAAGGTCTTTACACACACTCCACACACATACACATTACACACAGACATGCTACATACACACACACACACACACACACACACACACACAGACACACACACACACACACACACACACACACACACACACACACACACACACACACACACAGGGCAAGAACTGCACATAAATGTCCCATACAGACATGCATAGGTACTTGCACATGCACACAGTCCATGTGGAAATGCAACCCCCTAGTCACTTAGATGCAGAGTGATAGGTGCAATACACAAGTCAGACACACCCCACAGACACCCCCTAAGGGCTTCTAGGGTTTAGTGCTGAGCTTAGGTTGTTTTGGAGGGTGGTGGTAAGAGCAGGGGTTTAGTTGAGTTGGATTCCAGATACAGGATTTTTTCATTGTGTGATGGCCTAGATGGCCTCAGGTCTTCACAGATAGAGTTACTAAAGTTTTAGCGCATCTATTACCTCTTTGTGCTGCTGTGGTTTGCCTCTGTGTGTGTGTGTGTGTGTGTGTGTGTGTGTGTGTGTGTGTGTGTGTGTGTGTGTGTGTGTGTGTGTGTGTACAATAGTCAGTACTAGTGTGAGGTGTCCAAAGATTTATGTCAACAATTATTTCTACTATTACTATTATTAAAGCTTATTTAACTTAATAAAGTGTTTTTTTTGCATGTACTAAGTATTTCCTGGTAATTACATCTCAATGTAAAACTTTTTATTAGATAGAAATGATTTTCCATGTATAACATATACATGGACATTACATAGAGGAAATATTTCCTCCCAGAAATCTGTGTTTTAGGGTTTAAGCTTGTGGTTGGTCTGCCTTTCCTGTCCGTGGCCATTTAATGGTCCTAATAAAATTGCTGGCCAGGGTGAAGTGATGCTAAGTGTTTTTATAATTCTATTATATCATAAGCACTTAATCTCATTTGCACATTCACATTCAGAGACAGGCATGCATGAACTTTACATTTGGGCCGGCCTGCACTGCTCTGCTCTGCTCTGCTCTGTTCTGCTCTGTCTCTAATCTGTGAGAGGTGAGACACGCATCTGGTGTCCTCACAGCACTCCGGGGGGAATGGTGGGGTGGCATGCATGGGCTATACTGTACCACGCACACTCAACAAGACTAGTCATCCACATGGAGTACACACACACACACACACACACACACACACACACACACACACACACACACACACACACACACACACACACAATTTTCCTCGGGATGAATAAAGTACTATCTTATCCTATTATATCTTACATGATCACACGCACCACACACTCTCCACACACACACACACACACACACACACACACACACACACACACACACACACACACACACACACACACACACAATTTTCTTCGGGATGAATAAAGTACTATCTTATCTTATTATATCTTACATGATCACACGCACCACACACACACACACACACACACACACACACACACACACACACACACACACACACACACACACACACACACACACACACACACACACACACAAATGCATGAATGCATGTACAGAGAGAGAGAGAAGCAGACTCGTACTGGATGCTGACAATCGAGCATCTTTATGGAGGGTTTGAGCTGGAATGGGACGAGAGATTGACTAGATTTTTACAGACAGCTGGGTTGGGATTGGGAGGAGAGAACAGTCAGTAGCCATCATGGAACAGGCCACTCAACACACACACACACACACACACACACACACACACACACACACACACACACACACACACACACACACACTCTCTCTCTCTCTCTCTCACACACACACACACACACACACACACACACACAGAGAGAGAGAGAGAGAGAGAGAGAGAGAGAGAGAGAGAGAGAGAGAGAGAGAGCCTCCACTAAGTGTGTGAGACAGATTGTTAGCGGCAGTGTGGTAGGATTAGTCGCAAGGGATCAGGTTGCAGATGGATTGAGCTGGTCATTCATTGACTGTAGGCCATGACAGACAAACATATGTGTAACACACACACACACACACACACACACACACACACACACACACACACACATACCCACCACACTCCCAACCAACCCCATATCCCCCACCCCACCACCCCCACACCCCCCTCACACACACACACACACATTCTCACTAATCCTAGGATGTCTCTGTTGCTCGCTCCAATACACCTGCAGTTTTTGAAGCCAGGTGAAAGGCCGTCAGCAGGATATCTATGATCTCTCACACTCTTGCTGTGTGTTCTGTCTCACTGTGTGTCTTTGCATGTGGATGTGTGTGTGTGTGTGTGTGTGTGTGTCTGTGTGTGTGCGCGTGTGCGCGTGCTGTCACTTGACTGGTGAGCACGCTGTCATGACTATTATAAACAAATCAGACAACATTAATACACAGTAAAAAAAAACAATAAATAAAAAAAGAGCAACTACTTTCCAGAAAAGCATCTAAGCCTAGTTCTATATCATCTCTATAAAACAGTCTCTAGTCTCAGTCAGTGCTGAAAGCCATAAGGTTGATGTGTGGCTGTGATTGTGTGACTAATCCACTGTGGATGATGTAATGCAGGCCTAATGAGATGCTCAGATCCCAGTGCAAACATCCAGGCCTATGCTGCTGCTGCTGCTGCTGCTGCTGCTAGTGCTGCTGCTGGGCTAACCCTCCAGACCTCCAGAGGGACGCTACTGCAGCACACACAGGGCTAAGAACTGGCTCATTATTAGACCTAATACAGTAATATATACACAATCACGATTGGACTCTTCAACAGTAGTCAAACAGCCTGTTTAACAAAGCTAAAATTAGGGGAGTTCTGTGAAAGTGAAAATTTAGGGGTTTTGGAGGTACTGGAGGAGCCGAGGAAATCAGTGTGTAGATTTGCTAGACTTTAGAGCAGTAAATTAATAGATTTGGTCAGTGTATGTGTGCTTGTGAGAGAGAAAGAAAGAGAGAAAGAGAGAGAGAGAGAGAGAGAGAGAGAGAGAGAGAGAGAGAGAGAGAGAGAGAGAGAGTGTGTGATATGTGTGTGTGTGTGTGTGTGTGTGTGTGTGTGTGTGTGTGTGTGTGTGAAATGTTTTTCATGACTTTATAAGTTTCTTGTTTGTTTTCTTCCTGTCCTGTCGGATGTGAGAGTGATGTCTGTGCTCTTAGCTTAGCATGAAGGACACTCGGCACCAGAGAGGCTCCACACTGCTGGAGGTGTGAATGTTCCATTTTTGCTGCAAATAAGTGGGTGAAAAAAATGCCATCTGTGCTAGCGCTGCTGCTCACAGATTGTGTCGTCTCGCACTCTATTTCTTCCGAGCAAGTGTGTGTCTGTGTGTGTGTGTGTGTGTGTGTGTGTGTGTGTGTGTATGAGAGAGAGAGAGACAGAGATAGAGAGAGGAGGTGAGAAATGATGGTGATGGAAAAGACTGAAGTAATGAAATGCTTAAAGGTGGAGTAGGTGTTTTCCTAGTGCACTAAGACTTGTATTACCCTAGAATCCCCTTCATGGAACACACATGCACACACACACACACACACACACACACACACACACACACACACACACACACACACACACACACACACACACACACACACACACACACACACACAAAAGAACAGTTTGCTTGTCACAGTTTACTTGTTATTGGAGTGTAAGAAATGCAGTGAACTTATATGTGATGTCAGCCTACATGTACATTAATTGGGTGGGGGTGGGATTTTATAAAGTTCAGATGTCTCAGTATACTCAGTAGTTTAGGGAAGTTTAGAATAGGGAAGTGATGAGGGGATGCAGAGGGATGGGTGGGGGGCACCCAAGAGCACCCAAGGCCTTGAGGAGAGTCAAGAGGAAGAGCAGGGTAGGCCGCAACAGTAGACTCTGTGTAAGGTGGGGGTGAAGAGAAAGAGACAGAGAGGGCCAACAGCATTGATGTCCATACTTACATACTCTTGTCCATACTCACATACTCTTGTCCATACTCACATACTGTTGCTCTAAGTCCCTAAGAGTCCTGAGAGAGGAGGATCATCTAGTCTGGGAAACAGTCTAGTCTCAAGCCCAAACTGCCCAGAAGCCCACTGCAGATCATATCTCACTGAGAGAAAGCAGTAAAACAACTCCTCTGCTGGACTGGAGAACACTACAGTAAGAACTTTCTGTCTGATAGTGGAAGATCTGGAAAAGCTCTCCTCCAGTGTTACTATAAAAATCTGACACTCTGTATAAAATATCAATTCTGCTCATCTTCAAGATCAGCAGCTATGTTCTGATAACAGGTTATATAGTGATTTGGCCTAGGCTAGCCTTTTACTCTGGGATTTGTGTGTGTGTGTGTGTGTGTGTGTGTGTGTGTGTGTGTGTGTGTGTGTGTGTGTGTGTGTGTGTGTGTGTGTGTGTGTGTGTGTGTGTAAAAATCTGTGTGGGTTGCCTTGTGTATGTGTGGATGGATAAGAATCTGTTGACTTCTTTGTGCAAGTACTTTTATCTCCAAATCTCAAAACATATTTTTGTATTAGTTCTCGTGCTTGTTTTCTAGCGTGTGTGTGTGTGTGTGTGTGTGTGTGTGTGTGTGTGTGTGTGTGTGTGTGTGAGAGAGAGAGAGAGAGAGAGAGAGAGAGAGAGAGAGAGATGCTGAGCTGTACTGTGAGCTGTAGTGCATTACATAAGCTGAAATAGAGACACATTAATGGCCCTCACTTTCTTCCACTAAACATCATTCACACACACACACACACACACACACACACACACACACACACACACACACACACACACATCATCTCTCTCTCTCTCTCTCTCTCTCTCTCTCTCTCTCTCTCTCTCTCTCTCTCTCTCACACACACACACACGTACTCAGCCATAGCCCATTAGCTTTTGCCAGTATGAGGCATTTTAGAAATCGTTAGATATTCTATATTACATCATCAGGTTTTTGTTACAGCAACAGAGATTATCATTTACCCCCCCCCCTCTCTCTCTCTGTGTGTGTGTGTGTGTGTGTGTGTGTGTGTGTGTGTGTGTGTGTGTGTGTGTGTGTGTGTGTGTCTGCATGTGCGTGCGCGTCCCTATGTGTTAATCGCTGTGGGTGAGTAAGATATGGAGTGTATTACAAGCAATGTGTCAGTGAAAGGTTTGTGTCTAAGAGTAGAATGTCAGTAAAATGCCAACTAGTGCCAGCAGTCTGTCTGTCTGGCCATGTTCAGTACCCTCAGATGGATTGGCAAGGGCTGACTCCGCCTGTCAGGGTGTGTGTGGGTCGGGACACTCCTCACCACTATGTGTGTGTGTGTGTGTGTGTGTGTGTGTGTGTGTGTGTGTGTGTGAGAGAGAGAGAGAGAGAGAGAGAGAGAGAGAGAGAAAGAGAAAGAAAGAGAGAAAGGGGGGGGGTGGGGGTGGGGAGAAGAGAGCCTTGGCTGTGTATTTGTGTGTATGTCTAACCTTGACATCTTTTTATTTTCTTTTTTGGGCTGAGGGTCAGTGCGAGCCCTCAACTGGGTTATCAGAAAATAACCACAATGCTGGTATTAATAGCTGTGTGAGTGTGACAGGTGGCAGTTCAAGTGTGTGTTAGTGTTTGTGTGTGTGTGTGTGTGTGTGTGTGTGTGTGTGTGTGTGTGTGTGTGTGTGTGTGTGTGTGTGTCTTTTCTCTCTTATGTGTGTTTGAGTATGACAATGTCCCTCCCTCCTCTATCATATACCCTTCTCCGGAAAAAGTTCCTACAATGTTACGCGAAAGCAAGACAATGTTAGTACTTATTTGTACAGTACTATAGTAATCATCAGGACAGCTATTGTTTTCTTACTAGTGGTCTCATTGGATGGTCTCAGGTTACAGCTAACTGCTGCTGCTTTTTGTTTTGTTTTTTGACAGAATGTCTTTTATTTTTTCATTTCATTCATTTACACATCCAATCTGGAGATTGAATAGAATTTACCAAATGGAGATAGCCTTGCTCTGAATTCATCATGCAGTGCATTTAGTTAAGATGAGCCTCTCTCTCTCTCTCTCTCTCTCTCTCTCTCTCTCTCTCTCTCTCTCTCTCTCTCTCTCTCTCTCTCTCTCTCTCTCTCTCTCTCCCAGGAGCCAAGGAGATAATTAAGACAGGCTTGAGTGGTGTGTAATCTAAAGACAGACTGCTTCCCACTGGTGGGAGTACTCCACATTGATCACCCTTTCTAGCTCTCCTAAGGGTGTGTCTGTGTGTGTGTGTGTGTGTGTGTGTGTGTGTGTGTGTGTGTGTGTGTGTGTGTGTGTGTGTGTGTGTGTGTGTGTGTGTGTGTGTGTGTGCCACCTATGCTCAGAACCTGTTTAGGCCTGTTTGTCTGGTGGCAGCTCTATGAGCTCTGGGTCACAAGCATCATACACACACACACACACACACACACACACACACACACACACACACACACACACACACACACACACACACACATACTATTATAGCATGCCTCTTTGTGACAAATGGGTTTCTTATGATCTTTATCTTCTGAAAAAGCTGCAAGACAAATGATCTATGAAAGACCAACTTTAAGGGCTTATGTGTGTAAACAGTGTGTGTGAGTGTGTGTGTGTGTGTGTGTGTGTGTGTTTCTGTGTGTGTGAAAGAGGGAGAGAGGGTGAGGCCTGACAACTGTTTTCATAGCGGATTACTTTCTGTGTTGAGCTCTGCTTTAGTGCCATCTAGAGGTGAAATGCTGAAGTGCTGCTGTTTGGAAATTACTGTAGGTCACTTCAAACATTATTCTCATGATGATTATGTATCTAAAATCTGTATCCGCATCTCTCTCTCTCTCTCTCTCTCTGTCTGGGTCTCTGTGTGTGTGTGTGTGTGTGTGTGTGTGTGTGTGTGTGTGTGTGTGTGTGTGTCTTAGCTGCAACAGGTCCTGAAAATGAGGAGCGTGTATTCCGGGAGCGCATGCGGCCACGGAAGAGGCAAGGTGCCGTCCGAAGGCGGGTCCATCAAGTTAATGGACACAAGTTCATGGCCACCTACCTGAGACAGCCCACCTACTGCTCGCACTGCAGGGACTTCATTTGGTGAGGCTAATTCTCTCTCTCTCTCTCTCTCTCTCTCTCTCTCTCTCTCTCTCTCTCTCTCTCTCTCTCTCTCTCTCTCTCTCTCTCTCTCTCTCTCTCTCTCTCTCTCTTTATGGATCTGATGTGTGTGTGTGTGTGTGTGTGTGTGTGTGTGTGTGTGTGTGTGTGTGTGTGTGTGTGTGTGTGTGTGTCTGGGGGAGAATGTGTCTGAGAATGTACCGGCTTCCAAAGGGCTTATCAAAGTCAAGAGGCCCTCTGCTATCTAACAATGAGATGTTAACTCTGCCTTTAGACTCTCTCAGGGAATTTGTCACCTAAACACACACACACACACACACACACACACACACACACACACACACACACACACACACACACACACACACACAGATAAACTCTCATTGAAAGACACATTTAGTATGTGGTTTGGAACACAGACAGACACACACACACACACACACACACACACACACACACACATTAACACACATATGCACCCACACTCACTACTGCATGCATGCCCTTGTTCTGAGCAAGTGTGAGGCTGGCTGCCTCACTGGAGGTTCTGTGGTTGTCATAGCGACAGTGGGAAAAGCCCCAGGGCAGGGAGCAATGGGACCAACAATGCTGGTTTATTGAGTATGTCGCAGCCTATCCACACACACACACACACACACACACACACACACACACACATACGCGCACACACACACACACATGCGCACACACACGCTTTCTCTCTCTAACCTCTCTAGCACAGGCTAAGCTAAATCTCCATACTCTCATGGACACAGAACACGTACACACACACATCCGAGCACATCCACATAGAGCCTTTGGGGTGTATTTTTGGAAGTGCAGTCTATAAAATAAAGGCAGAGAACAAGTTTAGCTGCAAGGAAATGTTCAGTTACGTATACACACACACACACACACACACACACACACACACACACACACACACACACAACCCTCATTGCAGAAGGCCCCACCCACTCCCACACTCTCACCCCTCCCCACATGCACACACACACACACACACACACACACACACACACACACACACACACACACACACACGCACAGACACACAGACACACACACACACACACACACACACACACACACACACACACACACACACACACACACACACACACACACACGACTAGCTCTCCTTCATCCATAATCAGCCCAGTGTGTTATCAGTGTAAGGCTCCATGCCTTCTCTCCAGGGCATTAGCAAACACACCAGCACCAGATGCTAGTGCTCTGATAAGTCCTGAGCTGATCCCCAACATGGCCTGCTTGCTTGCACACTCAGAAAGTTCCGGATCCATTGGAGTGCGTGGGGCTATAGAGTGCTCTGACCTGCAGGCTTGAGTGAGCACTTACATACTTCATGTTGGTTACGCAGAAACGGTCCATTACGGCAAGGTTTGCCTTGAAAGCACACTCAAAGGGATGCTTGATTCTAGTGCACTCGGTGATGGTCACGGCCTGAGTGTAGTGTCCTTGTGCCGGCCGCCAACCTCTCTGCTCCATACCAGAATAGAGACAGTGAGCGCTCCGCTCTGCTCCACGCCGCTGTGCTCCATTGTAAATATAGATCTGCCCTTTCTGGGCTACATACAGGGCTGCAGTCAGGCAGGCAGGCAGCTGCAGTCAGACGCTTCCAAACTGCTGTTATGTAAAAGCTGAGGTGTGTTTATGCTGTAGCATAAAGTCTGCAGCAAAGCATCCTCTGTGTTTCATGTGCACAAAAGTAGCCTAGATGAGAATATGACACACTCTTGTAAGGAAGGAACGATGCTGCTCCACATATTGTTGAATATTGTGGTGGCAGCGGAGATTCCTTGTCAGGTGATTCTTGTCCTTATTATATGGCTGGCTGTGGCTATAACACTGTTTCTATCTCTCTGGCAGGGGGGTTCTAGGAAAGCAAGGTTACCAATGTCAAGGTAAGGTGGCCTATCCTATTTGTGCCTGTGTGTGTGTGTGTGTGTGTGTGTGTGTGTGTGTGTGTGTGTGTGTGTGTTTGACTCATTATTCAAAAGGCTACATTTTTGCTAATTTAGCTTAAGCCAGAGATATTACTGTAAAACCTCTTTGTTCATACTGTAGATGATTTTTGCATAAAGTGTGTGTGTGTGTGTGTGTGTGTGTGTGTGTGTGTGTGTGTGTGTGTACGTGTATTATGAAACTAATATACCACTTCCCCTTTCTCCCAGTGTGCACCTGCGTGGTCCATAAACGCTGCCATGAACTGATCATCACAAAGTGTGCTGGCATGAAGAAGCAGGAGGATATGGCTGAAGAGGTCAAAGACTCACGGACAACACACACAGACATACATACACACACACACACACACACACACACACACACACACACACACACACACACACACACACACACATAAGCCGCTTTCAGACAGAAAATGAAACTCTGTCATTGGGAATTAAATAGTAGACTGCATGTCTGAACAAAAAAAAAACTCCTTCCTTACAAAAACTCAAACAAAAAAACTCCCACCTACCCCTAGTGTCATGTCTGTGCCAAAGTTTTGTTATCCAGTTACCAGTTTGGATGGAGTTTAATCATGAAACATAGCCTAAAGTTGGGCTCAGTTTGGGGTGACTTTTTCTGTCATCAGGAAGACCATCAGAAGAGATATGACAGAGATCTGTCCATAGTGTGTGTGAATAAATAAGACATGGTTAGCTCTACATATTACAGTAAGATGACTACCATGCAAAACTTTTGGTAACACTTTCTATGAATCCAGTATTCATAGAGCATTATAAATGCATTCATAAAGGCTCATAATACATTCATAAAGTCTTGTAACTAATGGCATTAGTGTTCATAACTGTTTATACATTCTCATGTCTATACTCATAAAGCATTATAATGTTATCTTATAAGTCTTTAAAACTTGAATCGTCATAATGCATTATAATGCTTCAATTTGTTCCGAGGGCCATGTCTGAATCATCCGTTTCGTGTAATATCTAGTAGACATCAGGTTAATTACAGGAAGTTATGTCTGAAAGTAGCTACAACCACCCACACACACCCACACACACACACACACACACACACACACACACACACACACACACACACACACACACACAGACACACACACACACCTCCTAACAATATACACTAATAATATGCACAGATACCTTTATTGCAGTAAACTGGCAGAAACACTTTTAGCAGCATATTTTCTGGATCACAGAATTATTGTAATGGACAAAAGACTATAAACAATAATCTGACACTTAATCTTCACGTAATTTGCAACAGCGTTATTGTTATGATGATGCTGTCATGCCTTTGCCTACCACTGAGGAGAGAAGCATGTGATGCTGAACACGTGGAGGGTGTGTGTCTGTGTGTGACGACTGTTGTTTTTTTTTTTTTCTTCTTTCTTTCTTTTTCCGCAACCCTTTGTCTCCCCCTGCAGGTTGGATCGCAGCGCTTCAGTGTAAACATGCCTCACAAGTTCAGCATCCACAGCTACAAAGTCCCTACCTTCTGCGACCACTGCGGCTCCCTACTCTGGGGGCTGCTCAGGCAAGGCTTGCAGTGTAAAGGTGAGCTATGAACCATGGGAAATGTAGTTTCTAATGGGGACTGTTTAAGTAAAAACAGGAATTGACAGCAATGCATGATACACACACAGACATAAACATGTGCACACACATATAAGTATAAGCTCACCACACACACCCTTATAAATGCAAACGCATGCATGCACAAGCACACACACACACACACACACACACACACACACACACACACACACACACACACACACACACACACATTCATAATTTGTAGCCGGTGGCGAGCTTAAGCAGCCCTCTTTGAATTGCTTAATTGGGCAAGAGGATCTTGGCATTTCAATTATGTAATGTCTTGAAAGTCATCTCCTCTTACCCTCCTCACCACTATAAGACTCTCTCTCTCTCTCTCTCTCTCTCTCTCTCTCTCTCTCTCTCTCTCTCTCTCTCTCTCTCTCTCTGGTTTCACCTTTTAACCGTGTGTGTTACACTCTTTTAATCCCATGCTCATTCTCTGTCTGTATCTGTTGCTGTTATCTGACTTCCTCAGATCCTCATGCTTTAAATCTTTGATAGAGCAAAGTTCTGTCCAGAGCCTATTGACAGTAGGCTAATTCAGAATTTCAGTATTTAACAGCTGTCAATCATCCCGCATTCTTGGAGCCAATAGCTTCTCCTCACCCTAGTACTGTAGCTCTTTACCCCATAGATATACATGTACAATATTCTATATAATGTCTATGCATCACCCCATGTCTATTGGATGTCTGTAGCTGCTGAATGAAAGTGAAGTCTGCAACCACGTCATGCTCCAAAAAAATTGTACAGTGAACAATTAGAAAAAAAATGAGGAGCATGAAATGGTGTAGCAGACTTTACTTTCATTCACTTCCTTAACCCTGTGGCCCAGCAGCCACCAGTTTGTTTAGGGGTGTGTGTATGTGCTCTAGGCTGCTACACTAACATGTCTGGAGCAGTTTACTGTAAGTCACTAAGTCAAGACATTTGTGTGTGTGTGTGTGTGTGTGTGTGTGTGTGTGTGTGTGTGTGTGTGTGTGTGGTCTCTCTTTCAGTGTGTAAGATGAATGTCCACAGACGCTGTGAAAGTAATGTGGCCCCTAACTGTGGGGTGGACGCACGGGGCATCGCTAAGGTCCTGTCAGACCTGGGGGTCACCCCTGACAAGATCTCCAGCACGGCACAAAGAAGGAAAAAGGTAAGAGCTTCTCTGCCTGAGCCCTGTGTACAGTAATGTCTGTAGTGACCGGTGGTACTGGTCAGTTAAAGTCAAACTCCAGAAAGAGTGAGTGAGAACTGAGTGAGAATCATGGCTATCAGTCAACTCTTTTACCGCAAGTCTAACTAGTGTAATGAAATATAATAGCATCAGTCTCTCACACACTCACTCACTCACAACCCCTCACATCACAATTCTGGTAATACAGTAATGCCAGTAGTAGTAGCAAAGGTTGAGGTAAGAGAATGGTAAATGTGTCACTGTTATAGTAGGTTTGGTGGTGGAACCTATGATGATGATACACTAGTGATGATGTTACTGTAATGCGCTAGAGATTGCAATGACTACAGTGATGATGATGATGTTGTTGTTGATGATGATGATGATGATGATGATGATGATGATGGTTGTATTTATCCAGCTTCCACAGGGTCAGGAGCCACAGCCACTCCCCTGCACCCCACAGACAGAGGAGGACCGCTCTAAATCAGCTCCTACCTCCCCGTGTGACCAGGGTAAATACACACACACACACACACACACACACACACACACACATACTCTCTCTCTCTCTCTCTCTCTCTCTCTCTCTCTCTCTCTCTCTCTCTCTCTCTCACACACACACAGACACACAAACTCTCTCACACACACACGCACACACAAACTCTCTCTCTCTCACACACACACACACACACACACACACACACACACACATACTCTCTCTCACACACAAATACACACACACACACTCAAAACACCAAATGAAATATAAAAAGACACACACATACTGTACGTAAGCAGCTTTCTCTCACCTGCTCTCCCCCACAGACCTTAAAGACGGGGACAACATCAGGAAGGCCTTGTCCTTCGACCACCGAGGGGAGGAGCATAAGTCTGGCTCCTCCTCATCAGCAGCAGTGGGCGGGTCCTCTGGCGGTCCAGCCAATGAGGGGCGGGAGAATGGGGAGGTCAGGACCCTCCCCAACAAGAGGATGAACCTGGAGCACTTCAGCTTCATCAAAGTCCTGGGCAAAGGCAGCTTTGGCAAGGTGAGATAGTGTGAGATAGATTATAGAGCATTCTCACATTTCAACATAAGTACATTTACACACACACGCATGCACGCACACACACACACACACACACTCACTAATTCACACTTGCCCATACATGTTCAGACACACACAGAGACAGAACATACTTATACAAACAAGGATTCATCTCTTACATTTACAAACCCAATTCCAAAACAGTTTACAGAAATGGTTTACACTGTAAATAAAAAAGGCTATAATTCTCTAATCATACAATCAAGATATTTGTTTATAAGAAAATTCCAAGGACTACATATCTTATTGTTGTATGGGATATCTATAGTCATTCTAAACTTGAGGCTAGCAACATGTCTCAGAAAATTTGGGATGTGTCAATAATTGCAGGAAAACAAAATGAGGACACTATACAGTCAATTTTATTACTGTAACAGCCAAGATGATTTGGTATAAAATCTTGTCCGTGGCATGGTTTTTGCTGCCTAACTGGTGTGGATTCGCAACTGGAACCTTGTATAGAATGCAGTTTGCCTCCTTATCTGGTCATATTTATGGCCTTCCCTCAAATTATAATGTCTGGTGGCATCTTATTCTGTTCAAAACATTTCTATCATTCAGCATTACTTTCAACTCTCCATAACCAAGGCACTACTGCACCCCATACAATCATAAATGCTGCCTTTTCTACTGACCACTAAAACAAGTAGGAGGCATCCTTTATTTCCTCCGCAGCCCGAAGGATGCAAGACTCTGATTTCCAAAAAGAGCTTTCACTTGTAACCACAGGACAGTTTTCCATGATCATATATTCACCCCAAAACAATACATTTTCCTGGTTTAAGATATGTTTTTACTGCCTTATTCTCTATCAAATTTACAACACGTTTGAAAACAGTAGTATTCTGTTTTTATTCCCATTTTACCAAGTGTACCAACTTTTTTTGGAATTGGGTTATATTTTGGGATGTACTAAGTGTCATGATTCTCACTGATGAGTTGTGTTGGACTAATGGGATGTGACCCACTGTTGGGAGGAGTGAGAGAGTGAGAGCGAGTGAGAGTGAGAGCAGAGTAGTTACGGCGGTAACGCGGGACTTGCGCGGTGTCCATAGATTTTGAATGCA
This sequence comes from Sardinella longiceps, assembly GCA_027497455.2. Lineage (NCBI taxonomy): Eukaryota > Metazoa > Chordata > Actinopteri > Clupeiformes > Clupeidae > Sardinella > Sardinella longiceps. The sequence goes on along the minus strand of JAODXP020000006.1, from coordinate 8,807,317 downwards.
GAGCTCAGAGCAGCCGATTCGTGCAGAACACCGCTAGAGACAATTTACTTGTGTGAATGCCCAACGCCCACAGGCACCGCTCACGGACCGCTTACGGACCGCCCCGCTCCCGCACCGGGGAACGCACAGCTTTGTGTGTGATTCGTGGCACTTTAGTGTGAGTGGACTCTTATCTAGCATCACTACAGTGCTCTGGGGGTAGAGGGCCTGGCAGTGATATGTGTGTGGGAAGTGTGAAAGAGGTGTGATCTCCTCTGGTGCCCCCTATAGGTGATGTTGGCGGAACTGCGGGGCTCTGATGAGGTGTATGCCGTCAAGGTCCTGAAGAAAGACGTGATTCTGCAGGACGACGACGTGGACTGCACCCTGACTGAGAAACGCATTCTTGCACTAGCCAGGAAACACCCCTACCTTACGCAACTCTTCTGCTGCTTCCAAACTAAAGTAAGACCTGCGTGTGTGTGTGTGTGTGTGTGTGTGTGTGTGTGTGTGTGTGTGTGTCTGTGTGTATCTGTGTGTGTGGCTCAAAATGTTGAAAAATGTGCCATCTTAATTATGTGTATTGTTGATGTTACAGTGTTGTAGTACTGGTGCATCAACACCAGAGGGCAGAAAAGGCTCATTTCTGCACGTCCAGGTTCCTCTGAGAACAGTGCCACCTCAGCCCTCTCTCATAGGGTTTTTCCAATGCTAGCACTGTATCAATCCAGGTGAAAAAGAATCCCTTCCAGAAAACAGAAAATAGAACACAGCACCAACAGCAAGTCATGGACAAATTAACAAACACACACACACACACACACAGACACACACACACACACACACACACACACACACACACACACACACACACACACACACACACACACACACACACCAATATATCCATCATACCGATGTGTTTTATGTAGGTTGTATAAGTTATTTTCTTGGATCACCATTTGCACAGTGGCTCCACCACCCAAGCCAGTACATTATCTGCAAAAAGTGCATAACCTGCACAGCATGCATTGTGTCAAAGGCAGGGATGTGTTCCAATTCTTAGGCTCCGAAAAAGTATTTAGTTCATGCTGTGTTTCCCGTTCTCCCTTCTGGGTGCTGGCTATAATATATCACCTGTCTACAAAGAGGCCTTATTGAATATTTGATGCCTATCTCTGTGACGATAGAGGACTGCAGTACAAGTAAATAGCAATGGAAGTGTATTTTCAGATGGAGCTAGCGTATGTTGCTTACGGCGCAGTGTTGCCCATTCCTACTGTACTGTATCTGTATGGCAGTGCAGTGTAGCTGGGGAGGCTGTCTAGCAAGCAGCCCAGAGGGGCTATCAGAGGAGCCTGTCTGAGTGAGGGAGTGAGTGAGTGAGGGAGTGAGTGAGTGAGTGAGTGAGTGAGTGAGGGAGTGAGTGAGTGAGGGAGTGAGTGAGTGAGTGAGTGAGTGAGTGAGTGAGGAGTGAGTGAGTGAGTGAGTGAGGGAGTGAGTGAGTGAGGTAGTGAGTGAGTGAGTGAGTGAGGGAGGGAGGGTGAGTGAGTGAGTGAGTGAGGAGTGAGGAGTGAGGAGGAGTGAGTGAGTGAGGAGGAGTGAGTGAGTGAGTGAGTGAATGAGTGAGTGAGGGAGTGAGTGAGTGAGTGAATGAGTGAGTGAGGAGTGGTGAGTGAGTGAGTGAGTGAGTGGTGAGTGAGGAGTGAGTGAGTGAGGGAGTGAGTGAGTGAGTGAGTGAGTGAGTGAGTGAGTGAGAAGGTGAGTGAGGGAGTGAGTGAGTGAGTGAGTGAGTGAGTGAGTGAGTGAGTGAGCGAGCGAGCGAGCGAGTGAGTGAGGGCCTCTTGAGGCGGCAGATGGGGCCAGATCTGGGCGGCCTGCATGGCTTCCATGCCACTGGCAGCTCATGACTTGTAGGCTTAAGGCCTTATCAGCTGCTGTCTCTCCATAAGCTCTGGTGCCCAACCAAGCATGACTGTACCATGACACACACACACACACACACACACACACACACACACACACACACACACACACACGCACACACGCACACACACACCGGTAACTACATACTTATTGTAAGGTTGTGGGTGGGGGTTAGGTAATCCTATGGGTGGTGCTTTTGATCTGTCATTGCATAAGTGTTCCATTTGAGAGAGAGGGAAAGGGTGTAGAAATACAGAGACAGAGAGAGAGAGAGAGAGAGAGAGAGAGAGAGAGAGAGAGAGAGAGAGAGAGAGAGAGAGAGAGTGGGAGAGAAAGGTGGTGGTGGTGTGAGAGGAGGGGGTTATACCTGTTTGGAAAGAAAGGATCCACCTACAGGTGAGCAGGAGGGTGTGCACTTGAAATTGATAAGGTAGAGAGAAGTAGTAGCAGTATATGCACAGTATACATATATACACACACTCATATACCCATATACACACACACACACACACAAATATACACTCAGGGGCCATATACCCACAACACACCCACTTACACACACACACACACACACACACACACACACACACACACAAACCTGTCTCGTGTGTGTGCGTGTGTGTGTGTGTGTGTGTGTGTGTGTGTGTGTGTGTGTGTGTGTGGCGGGCCACAGTAAGGTGGGCTTGGGTCGAACCAAATACAAACCATACTCAGAGAGAGAGAGAGAGAGAGAGAGAGAGAGAGAGAGAGACAGGCCCGCCTTGTTTGTTTTCCCAGCCGGACCTGGAATCCGCAGTAATGATGGTGTCCTCTGTTCTTAATTTATTTATTTCGGCCATTTCCCCAAACAACGCAGGGAAGGAACACTGTGTCCTGGCAGCAGACTGCGGTGGGAGGAGAGAGGGAGAGAGAGAGAGAATAGGAGGAGGAGAAGAGGGGAGGAAGGGAGGAGGGTGTACAGTGAAGGAGAGGAAAAAGGGGTAGGTGCACAGACAGGGGTGGAGGAGAGTAGGGTGTGGAGAGGAAAGGGGTGGTGGGGTGGTGTTGAGGGGGACTGGCGGGGGGGCTGTCGGCCATTTTGAAAGTAAAAGGGCTGTTAAGGTTAAGGAAGAGACACCCTCCGTGCTAGCCACAACCTCAATCTCAGTGAAGGTCAGCTACTAAAAGCAATGGTGTCAGTTCTTGCCAACTCTCTCTTAGTGGCCCCACCTATGTCAATCCCACTGCTCCAAGTCTGTGGCTGTAGATGTGCGCAGCTCAGTACTGGCCTGAGAGAAGCTATCTCTGGACACGGATGGAGGTCTGCCTCCAACCTCCAGCTGATAAACTGGAACTGGACCACAGCTGGCCCGGATTCGGCCCAGCTAGAATAACTCTAGAATAGCTCTAGGTGTCTCAGAGGCCTCACCCAGCCTCAGCCATGACAGTTATTTTGCTTTCTTTTGTTTGATTTATGAGTATTTGTGTGGAACTGCATCACAGTAAGATGTTAAACCTGTCTGCAGTACAGTTGTGTTTATAAACACATCAAGTGCACCACTGCCATTCACTAATTGTATAGCCACTGGCAGGATTAATTAAGCATCAATTCAGTCCTTTCAAATACAAAGAGCCTCTGAAGCTGTGCTGTGCTGTGTGTGTGTGTGTGTGTGTGTGTGTGTGTGTGTGTGTGTGTGTGTGTGTGTGTGTGTGTGTGTGTGTGTGTGTGTGTGTGTGTGTGTGTGTGTGTGTGTGTGTGTGTGTGCACACTCAAGGTGCCTGTTGAGTGGCAGGCCCTTAAACAAACTGAGAGCAGCCGTCAGAAGAGCCCTTAAGGTACTTGAGATTGTGTTGCTATAGTGAGGAATTTGCCCATATTCTGGGATGGAGAGTGAAGGTTGCACAATGGGCCTCCGTCTGCTTGCTAATTGAAGAGATGGTCCTGTTGCTCTAGTCGGAGGTTTGGTCATGGTGTGTTCCCTGGTGTAGAGCTCCCAGGTGATCTGCATTTGTTATTCCTCTACCTATCTATAAACAACTGGATTAGTAGGGTGGGTCGGGACACATTCTCAGTCACTAGCACTTCTAATAACTGCTGTAAAGAGAGCTAGAGTTTGCTGCAAAGCATTCTAGAAGCTTAGCTTACCTTAAACCCATCAGCTCATTAGAAGCACATTCATGAAAATTAAGCAACATCTGCTCTGTTATGTGAATAAAAGTGGAAAAGTGGTTATGAATGGGTGCACAGTAAGGTTGTAAAGGCAAAGTTTAACAATAATCTATCCTCTTTAGATCCCAACATGCCAATCATTAAATACACAGAGCACAGTGAACACACACTAACACGGTGCAGTCAGCAGCCTGCTTCAGTGGCCCCTGGGGGTGCTGAGAGGGGTTAGGTACCTTACTCAAGGCCACTCCAGCCATGGTCCACTGTGGGGGAACTGAACTTGGAACCCTTCGGTTTCCAGGTCCAAACCCTAAACAGTGGGCCACGCCAGCGCCAGTCCTGTTCTAAATGTATAATTTGTAGGCCTTTCTATCTAAATAGAGAAGTCTTAAGCCCTTCTAAATCCCTATAACTATCCCAGAAAATACATGTAGGTAGGAAAAGTGCATCAAAAGTTAATTTATAAGCCTGTAAGTGAAATAATAATTATTATTTTATTTATATATTTTTTTGTAAATAGAGATTCAGTCCCCTCCAACAAATCCATTTTTACAAGTTAGAGGACTTTATGGCAGTTTTATGTGTTGCCATTTCTCATTGGTAATATCATCTCAGATAATCTCTACAGTTGTCAGCTATCAGTAAAACAACAATTTAGAATTAGTGTTTGCTAGCTTTAGATGTGTATAGTATTATTACTCTGATGGGTGCATTCGATTGCTCAACAATTGAAGAAATAAACAATTGACTTGGTTTTTGACAACATCATAAAACTTCATTGTCTAAGATTCCAGGCCGTGGACTTTCTCATTCTGGCGTTTCCCTGTTCTTTGTGTGTCTCTCGCTCGCTCGCTCTCTCCCACTGTCTTTCCCGCTCTGAAGCCCAGTAGAATCAGTGAGGTGTTTGGGTGAAGTGAGTCCTATGTTTTGATTGTGCCAGAACAAGGCAATTGTTAAGCCTTACATAACAGGGCACTGATTCTTATCATGGAGTGATGTGTATAACATATGTGTACGTTTTTTACACGAACGCGCACACTCACTCACTCACACACACACACACACACACACACACACACACACACACACACACACAGTCAGTCGCACGGACACACACACAGTCAGTCGCACGGACACACACTAACTAGCGCACACATGTATGGATACAAAAAATGCTTTTCTTCAGTTGTTTTGGAAGGCAACCATTTTGACAACACACGCTCCACCCTAGCCACCCTCCCTTTTCAGTAGTTATATAATATTATTTTATTCCTTATTTCTCAACGCAAAGACAGACACACACAAACACAAACATGGACAGATAAAGACACGGACACACACCCACACAACACACACACCACACTATATAAGTATAGCCAACAGTATGTGTGTGTGAAGTGAAGATCGAGCCTGATGTAGCGTGGCGTAGACTTTCTCCGTCTGAGAGGCCAGCAGGCGTCAGGGCCAATGTTAACTGATGCTATCTGGAGCGAGTGAGGCACAGTGCAGCACACTGTGTGGTCTCCGCATCCTACCCTCTATGGAGCCCCACTGGACACACACACACACACACACACACACACACACACACACACACACACACAGACGAGGACCTATACAATATATACAGCAAACACTTCCACACGAACACACACACCTGCCTTGCTGACAGCATCACACACACACACAATGACATATTTGCTCATCATTAGATAATCACCGCCCACACACACACACACACACACACACACACACACACACACACACACACACACACACACACACACACACACACCTTACTATCTTACTTCCTTTATTTGTTCCCACCATTCAGAGTAAATATGCTCAAGAGCACAAATTTAACAGTTTCTCAGACATGACTCTAACTAAAGCCACCACCAAAATCATACATACTGCACGCACAAATAGACATAGACCAAGACTCATACACAGACACATGCACACACACCCAGGGAGGAAGAGAAAGTAAAGGAGAGGTTTGGAGGGCCTTATCCATATTCTATTTTGTTAGAAATGTGATCTTGGCGAGGGGGAAATGCAAACATGTCGGCCTGGGCAGGCAGTTAGAGGGCCAGTGGTCCCGTGGGAGCCAGAGCTGGAGAGGAAAGGCCCAGAGCTTACGTAACGCCACAGATTGAATTAGAAAGCATGACTTGCCATGATAAAAGATTTCACATTTCTTAATTGTTTTCTTTCTCACACTCTCTCTTCCCCCCTCGTCCCTCTCCATACACCTCTTCTCTCCTCTCGTCGCTGGTTGGCTCTTTGCTCCCTCGCCTGTCGACCCCCGATGCTTGTGTGATGAGGGATCTCGGTGGTTGGCGTGCGTTGGTGTGGCCCATTGTTCTTGGCACAGTGACGTGTGTGCCCGCCGTGGTTGGCACTGGCCCTGTGTGTGAATGAGTCACCAGCTAAGTGTCCCAACGGGGGAATTCCCCATAACTATGTGGCACAAGCAGCCAATACCTACTGTGCCCGCTCTAGCTCTTACTAGTCACCTATTAGCCAATACCTACTGTGCCCGCTCTAGCTCTTACTAGTCACCTATTAGCCAATACCTACTGTTCCCTTAAATGTTGTCAGTATTTCTCACAACAACTTTGTCTCTCATTAATAGCCCCCTCCGAGTAATTTCTACTCTGTTTGCCATTAGTGTTTACAGTTTAAAGCGAACATTCTGCAAAATCATTCAAATTCCATTGGTTAATGCGAACATTTGGCAAAGAGCGTTCGCTTATGTTAGAACGTTCCTCTGGCGTGTGCCCCCTAGTTCTACCATGCTACTGATCACCTGCTCAAAGACTAGTCATCCACTAACAGTATATCAAGGGCTCCCGGAGTCAGGGAGATTTATAGATGCTCCCTTATCACATTTACTTCCCTTAACATGACAATATACTGCTTTATTGACAATATGTTGACAAGGATGAGAGGTTATCAACGCTACTGATGTCAGTAATCTTTTTATACAACCTTTTACACTTACCAGGATACATCAATCACGGCAAAGGGAGAACTTTCATTCCTGTAGAATTTATACTTTCACGCATTCATTCATTTATTCATTATTCCCCTGACATTGAGGTGTACCAATCCAAAAGCTAGTATGTCAAGCAATGCAATATGGGATGAGTGCAGTATATTTGTCACCCTATTGTGATCCCTGTAATCTCCCCTGTACATCGGCACGCCGCCTTATCAGACCAATTACAGGCCAGCTATGTAAATAACATTACGCAAGGGAGAGAGAGAGAGAGAGAGAGAGAGAGAGAGAGAGAGAGAGAGAGAGAGAGAGAGAGAGAGAGAGAGAGGCAGGAAACAAAAGAACATTTACCTATGATATTTCTGAGAAACCAGTGGAGCAGAAGGGGGAGGGCTTGTGAAAGAAGTTCATGGAGCGGTAGAATAGGAGGAGAGGATATAGGCTGCACTGTACACACAGTGTTGTGCAGGGGGGTGAGGGGGGGGGTATACAGTAGCAGAGGAGGAGGGGGAGAGCAATGGTGAAAGGCTTTATATTAATGAGATTAACTCTTCTTACATCATAAGGTATAGAGGAAAAGCAGGTTTTAACCAGATAGCTAAAGAGGTCTTTGTGTTTTAGAGAAAGCACACTGTCAGCAATTTAGACCAGTCACATGAACACA
>JAODXP020000006.1:8782095-8794595 GCA_027497455.2 Sardinella longiceps | reverse complement strand
ATGAATTATCTACTGTATGTACGTATACATACAGTAGATCACTCTCCTCTGTGTGCAATATCCTTGTCTCACATCATTAGCTTAGCTTAAGAGAATTAGTAGGAAGTGGGTTACACCATATAGCTTATAGCTAGCTTACAGGCAGCTAATCACTCACTGCACTGAGGTAACCCTCTTCCAAGGAATTATGCTAAGATAGGTTAAGGGCTTCAGCCTTCTCTCTGCCAAATCATAGGAGGATCGGACACATCTGCCACCATCATTAGTTTATTCGCCCTGATCGACCTTGAGACAATAGTTATTGTTGAGCGCCCCTTATAGTGTAGCCCCTCTCCACAGAAGAAATCAGCCTCTGCTAGGCCTCCACCAAGACCAACACAGCCCCCCTATCAGATCAGAGTTGAGGAGTCAGCAAAATCATGCCAATTGCCCACCGGAAAATAGAGGGGGGGAATGCTGAAAAGAGGACAAACAAACACACACACTCTCACACACACACACATCAATTAAAAACAGCCCCTTCCCCTCCTTTGCAATCAAGCTGTTTCTCTGAGTGCTTGAGATAAGTCCCTCAGACCAGGTTCCTTCCTAGATCCTGACCCCTTGGTGCTTTTCCTCCAAGCCGCTGTGCTCAAGGCCGGGCTGGGCAGGGCTGACAATGGGCCCGTTTGGCCGTGCCCGGGCTTTTGGTGTCCAGTGGCTCGCTTCCCCGCCTTTGGGAAGGCCCCCGAAGGGGGGCATTATTATGATAAAGTCCAGTGTGTCAGTGGAGCTCTGCGTCTCAAACAATGGGCACTGTGGTAGCGAGGGCCTCTCCCGGTTTATATAAATCCCTCTCCTATCCTATAGAATACTGTTCCCGCTGAGTTCTGATGCTGGGGGAGGAGTGGGGCGCAGGAAAGGGGCTTCACTGCCAGTAAGATGAGAGTGTATCGAAGGAAGACATTCAGGGGTTGGGGATAGGGGGCGATGTGGATGTGGATGATGTGGATACAATGTGTTTGTGTGTGTGTGTGTGTGTGTGTGTGTGTGTGTGTGTGTGTGTGTGTGTGTGTGTGTGTGTTTATGTGTATGTCTGTATATGTCTACATGATTTTGTGAGACAGAATGTGTGAGTAAGTGCGCATCTGTAAGTGTCCGCGTGTGTGTGTGTGTGTGTGTGTGTGTGTGTGTGTGTGTGTGTGTGTGTGTGGGTGTGACAGTGTGGATCATCACCCAGCATCCACGCCTATACTAAAGCCATTTTTCTTCCTGATTGTATATTGTATGGGAGGATGGGAGGGAAAGGGTTCACATCCTCAATTTACTGCATTTTTAGTTCAGTGTGTTTACTGGAAGTATCGTCATATGTGCTACGCCTCTGTGCTACAGATTGTTTGAAATCAACACAAGAATATAAAACGGTATTCTAGAACATGGCATCCTATAGTATTGTAGGACTTTCTCTCCTAAAGTATATGATTTTTTATTCTTTTTTGTAAGACTTAAATATTCCGTAGGTTAAGTTTTTGTTTTGTTCCTTTTACCTGCCCAAAGCCACTTGAAATAAATGTGCTTGTGAAATGAAAGAAGCCTTAAGTCCTACATTACTTGGGTGCGCATTGGAATCCAAACAGTGGGATCAGAGCAGGCCTCTGCCTCTGCCTCTATCCTGACACTCAAATCTTCTTTTCTCATTTCCCAGGACCGGCTCTTCTTCGTCATGGAGTACGTCAACGGAGGAGATCTGATGTTCCAAATCCAGCGTTCCAGGAAGTTTGACGAGCCACGCTCTCGGTTCTACGCTGCTGAGGTCACATCAGCACTCATGTTTCTGCACCAGAATGGTGTCATTTACAGGTACTTTCCTTGATCTTTAACTGCTCCCCACTCTCATGTATCCCTGCAGTCTTCACCTTTGGATTTGTGCATTCACTGACCATTCACCAATCAATCAGTCAAGCCTTAATCTGGAATGGTTCAGCATAATGTAGATTAAACTATGTTTATCAGCTTACTTTCTTTACCTAAGCTGCTACACCCTCCCACTAGCATTGCAAAGGTCCTTTGCAAAGGTCAGTGGGTTTGATCCACACACTGATAATGTGACTAAGTTCTCTGTAGGCCAAGCAGAACATGTACATGCACAATATGCATATTATGTATAGTCAGACAGTGCAATCAGGTCGCTTTAAAGATGTCTGATACATCATCACCAGCAGGGGAATGTGCTAGTTAGTGGACACACTATTGCAACTTTGGGTACATTTGAATGTAAACAGGTAGTGCAGCTATTTAAATGCCTCTGTCTCTGAGATAAGAGTATTGCTTGCTGGGCCTTAGAGATAAAGGCATGACTGTCAAAGGGCTTCCAGCATTCAGTAGAGGCTTGATGTTTGCTCACAACCTCGTTGCCCCTCAGGACTATTTTGGGGGATATTTTGAGTGAATCCCGCAACTCCAGACATCACAGTATTGTGCGGAGCCAGAAAGAACACCATAACTCTATCCTGCGCCAGCTGCCTCAACCCAAAACATCATTGTAACTGGCCACACATGCAACCCAATTCAGCAATGGAGCTTTGAAGAAAAAGAGAGCCGATCCCCATTTTTCAGACATTAGGTAATCAAGCCTTCGCTTGAAAGTCATATTTATAGCAGTCTATGCAGATGATTGCGTCCTAGTGAGGACTTACCATCATAAGTAGTTTCAAACTCTTTACAGCTTTTTTTTTACAGTGAAGAAAAACTTTTAGGACTTTAGAACCCATATTGCTAGCAAAAGGTTTCTTTTTTGCGTATTAGGCATCCTATTCTTTGATGAGAATTTCGCACACTCCATGAGGGTCTTTTTCCCAAAGCATAGATGCCAGTACTGCCAGGGTTTGGTGACGCCGGGTGACAACTCAGGGAGCTTTTTTTACTCTTTTCAAAGACTGTGTCCTGTGTGCTGCTGTTCTTTCCAGATGGAGTTCCCATCACATGACCTGACCTGGGTCATGACACTTCCTGGTAACAGCCCCATTGCCCAGCACTAGGGGCACGGGTACGCTGTTTACCGCTATTTGTTTACTGGTTGTTTACTGAAGGATGGGATGATTTGTGTGTTCCAGGCTGGGTTGTTTATGCTCAAGTCCATGTGTCATTAGCCACACACACTACGCATGGCGTCGCCGTGGCGGGCTCTGACCGCATTCTCTCCCTCGCTCATCTCCTCCCCCCTCCCCCTCTCTCCTCTCTCTTCTTCTCTCCTGCTCTCCACCTTGTCTTACCTTTCACCTTCCTCTCCTTTCCCCCTTCTCTCCGCCTTTCACCTAGCCCTGTCCTCCAGTGCTCCGTTTATGTGTTTTTGTCATGGAAAAGCACTGTTGAGAACCTGCTGTAGGATTCGTCTATGGCCTATTGGAATAAATAAGGACCATGCATATCCCATGTATCAATCTCTGCCAATACTTGTGGATTTGTGCCCTTTTTTCTATAATGTAGAAGCAAGACTGATTACATTTCTATCAGATTCTGTGGTCATTTTAGATTTGACTGTCTGACGTGGCGTCCATGCCCCAGTCCTCTCCTCTCTCCAGCTCCCCTCAGTTCCTGATGCTATCTCCTGGCTGTCCTACTCCTCCACTCCATATCCACTTGTCTACTTCCCCTCTGTGTTACCAGTGTGTGTGTGTGTGTGTGTGTGTGTGTGTGTGTGTGAGAGAGAGAGAGAGAGACAGAGAGAGACATTTTTCCCCAACATACTTTTCTACTGTGTCACTTGCCCGAGTCTTCGTGTCTGTGTTATTGTCACCGGGCCCCACGCCATGCCCAACCCCCACGCTGTAAACGGTGGCCACTTCGCTGATACCACTGATTCAGCCGTCAGCTATGATTCAAACACGGGACAAGATAGCATCGGCTTGTTTAGTCTCCTCCTTGATTTACTCTTTGTGCGCCTGACTCACCTGGTCCGCAACGACCTCCTCGTCCCTGCGGCCCCTCAAACGCCAACGCTGGCTACCGGGACAGGATAAGCGCCACCCCGCTCCTGGCGATTGTGCTTGTTAAGAGGCCATCATAAATACAGATTGGGTCTTGGCCAGAGGCAGAACCCTCCTCCATTCATGTAGTTGATCAGTAGCGGGGCTTTGGTCTCTTGACCCCATGTTTACCGGGAGGGGGTCATTGTCATGCTGTACCCTGGACGACTAGCGGATGTTCAGCAGGATGTGATCCAGCCAATGTGAATGGTGTATTGTGCATTATATGAAGAGAATAATAGTTCATTGGACTTTTTTTTGAGAAATGATTGGAGAGGTGGAGCCCAAGTGTGTGTGTGTGTGTGTGTGTGTGTCTACAGGCAGGGGGTCAGGCGCCGTCTCTCTGCCTGTGGGAAAGCAGGGTGTGTGGCATGCTGTCTCCAAAGCACAGTGCATTCTGGGAAATCTTTTAGCCCATCTAATCTGCTCATGGGTACATGGAGAATGAAAGAAAAGACCAAGGAGCAGAGAGGACAGTCCTGATTGTGATTGTGTGTGTGTGTGTGTGTGTGTGATTTTTCTTTTTTAATCTCAGGTTCTGTGTGGATGTGACTGACATGGATGTTGTGTTTATATGGGTCAATGAGTATGTATGTTTCTCTGTGTGTGTGTGTGTGTGTGTGTGTGTGTGTGTGTGTTTTTACCTCACTGTGTACTTTCAGTTGTGGGTGGTTCATGGCCAACTACTTGCTCTGGTGTGGGAAAAAATGAAAATGAAGCTGTATGTATTTTCTCCATTGCTATGCTTTTGCGCGCGCACACGCGTGTGTGTGTGTGTGTTCATGTGTGCTTTTTCATATATAAAGCTGCAGAATATCTGCTGTGTGGTCACAGATCAAAAAAAGTGAAATAATTTCTCCAAGTGAAGATTCATAGATTTCATTTATGTGTAGAATTAGATGATCCTTAAATGAACAAACCTCCCTGATCTCTAATTTCTGCAATAACACAATGATACATGCTGAGTGTGTTTTGCCACAGACTGCCTATTTTGACTGATTGTTTTATTTGTAGCATTACCACAATTAATATAGTGTTAGCTTGATATTCTATATAACAATTTTATTTTTCATTAATTTGATTTATTTTTTTGTTTATTTTATCATCGAAAACCACTGTGTCATACTTTGTGGAGGGCTGAGAGCCAAAAGAGTGTAGGTTAAATTTCACCAACTTTAAAGGAGGGCCAAAACAAAAAATTACTTAATTAAAAAAAAAAATAGTCTCCCTCTTAGACTACTTTCTGTACTGATTTTACTTATTTAAAGCACAAGTTTTGACACAGATGGATGACACAATACTTATGAATAGAATTAATCGCAAAGAATAATATATCTTTCAGTGAAAATTATTTTTTTAATAACTCTGAATTTACTGATATTTTAATTCTATAATTTTGCCAATAGAAAAACCTTATCAATAGCTTTTAGGTGATATAAATATAATTTGACCATAATGCTCCATAAGTTTGTTTTGACCCTCACTGTGATCTATAAATTTAGAAGTCTTTTGTAAAATTGTAAAAGGCAGGGAGCAGTAATTGTTCCTATTGCTGGACAAGGATGCATATGTATAGTATGCACATGTATGAATATACAGTAAATAAATAAATATGTGAAAGTAACAAAGTTTCCATAGGGTTTTAAAAAGTTTTAAAAAATTCTAAAATGTAAGAATTTAAGGCCTTAAAAATGTGTTGTGCAGTAGCTTCAAATCCTGTGAAATTCATGTGATGTTAGTCAAAAATCTAAATCATAATGGTCATAAAAAGGTTGTAAAACATATTAAATTTGTTCAAACCTACAGAAACCCTGAAGTACAGTTGGCCTTAATATAAATAAGTGTAAGTAATGTAAAAACAAGATTGGCACATTAGACAGATAGTCCTAAGTGTTAATTTATTATTTGCTTAAGCACAGTATTTAAATCTATATTTTGTGAAATTAAAAATATATTAAATGTGTTTATATGCATACAGTATATTCATAGTAATGTAAATGATCACACTTTTTCCATGTATGTCAAATGAACGCTTGATGAGATGAGATATGGAATATTGGTATCCATTTATGTGTGTGTTTGTGGATGCCCATAATGTTAGTGTGTGTATAGCATATATTCGCCCCCAAACAAACTTTTACCTCTCTATGACCTATCCTGCATACCATAGAAGGAAGAGAAGAAAAAAAAAATGTTCTGGAACAGTCTGTGCAATCACAGCTTTGCCACCCCCACCAGCACCCCAGAAGAGAGGGAAACATCGGAGAATGTTTTACACTGGAAACAGTAGCTTTTGATCTGACTGCTTTCACTGACATGTCTCTGCTTGCCTTGTTTCAGATTGGCACTGTCCAGTGTAGCAAAACAGAGAGAAAGAGACTGATAGTAGGCTAGATAGAGGGAGCAAAACAGAGCAAGAGAGAGGGAGAGAGTGAAGCTAGAAATATCTTTAATCAGCATACTTGCTTTCTCCATGTCCTCTGGCATTCTGTACCTTTGCACTGGAGCATTCTGTAGGTTTCACAGGCTCTTGCAAAGTTGGATTGAGAGATTCATTTTGAAGTCAAGCCACAATAGCAACAGCAACCGATAAGTGAACTTTTAGCTTAAAACTACAGCTTTGTAGATGGTACCCCGATGGCTCAAAGCCAGTTTCATAATATACAACACACATACACACACACACAGGCACAGGCACAGGCACACTAACACATACACACACTCCCCTCCTCAAATCTATTCGGTATTGAGTGTCCACACAATGTTGTCTTTGTGTGGTGTGTAACAGATGAAGGTTTGGCAAAAGCAGCTTTGTGGTTTGCCCAGCAGATTGCCTATCACATCCACAGTGCGCATTTCCCTCAGAAGGACTATGATACAGGTCCTCTAAAGCGCTTTGTTCCCGCTCCGCTCATTCACGCTAATTATAGAATGGATGTAAAAACTAAGATAAAGTCTTAAGTAACAGAACCTCTATGTACCGTGTTGTCCTAATTGTTGTCATGGTTATAGTGCAACAAGTGCATTCTGGGATATGACCTGTGGAGACACAGCTGTGTGTTTGTATGTGTGTGTGTGTGTGTGTGTGTGTGTGTGTGTGTGAGAGAGAGAGAGAGTGAGAGAGAGAGAGAGAGAGAGAGAGAGAGAGAGAGAGAGAGAGAGAGAGAGAGAGAGAGAGAGAGAGAGAGAGAGAGAGAGAGAGGATTTATATGTTACGTGTATGTGTGTTATTCTGATGGTCAGCCCCAAACTGTACCAGGAAAAGGAGGGTAAGGTCTCAGTGCAGAGAGTAGCAGAGTACGTAATGGAAAAATCACTCTGCAAGATTAACATGAAACACAGGAAATGCTCTGAATTGGGCCTGATTGCTCTCTCTCTCTCTCTCTCTCTCTCTCTCTCTCTCTCTCTCTCTCTCTCTCTCTCTCTCTCTCTCTCCCTTTCGTAACACTAGCGTCTGGTACCCTGCCAAGAAACTGTACCCTATAGAGTCTTGACAATAACCATCATCCATCATGCTCAGAGACCAGCATTCCCAATACACTGACATCCCTTTAATCAGGGGCCTGTTTGAATTGGCACTTTTAATGTCAAATATATATCATGTAAGTGTGTGTGTGTGTGTGTGTGTGTGTGTGTGTGTGTGTGTGTGTGTGTGTGTGTGTGTGTTTGCGTGTGTGTGGAGTGGTGACTGGTGACATAGGACTGGGTGAGATGAACTTGGTGCACCCAGCCACATGTGTGGGTTAGATGAGAGCTGTTTCTGTCCTGTCATGCTCCAGTTGCGTCTGATGTTCACAGGGGTGTGTGTGTGTGTGTGTGTGTGTGTGTGTGTGTGTGTGTGTGTGTGTGTGTGTGTGTGTGTGTGTGTGTGTGTGTGTGTGTGTGTGTGTGTGTGTGTGTGTTTGTTTGTTGCTTTTACATCTGGTTGAACAGTATAACACACATGGATTAAGTAGAAAAGTAGCGTAGTAGTTAAGGAACCCGACTAGCTGGACTAGTACCCTGGAAAGTGTGGGTTCAAATCCCAGCTGCCACTATTGTGCCAACCCTAAGCTGCTCCAGGGGAGACTGCCGGAGATTCATAAATTGGAGATCAAGTAGGGACAGCAGGTGTAGTCATCTGTCCCTCACAGCACTATGGAGCATCAAACATGGAGTGAAAAACATTTGTCTCTGGGAGCATGTTTAAGTACCAGTCCCAGATGCATATGGGATGCCTGGATGCATGGATCATGCATGGAACTACGGAGATTTTAGCGAGTGACTATGCAAAATGAAGTTATTATATGAACTTTGGCAAAACATACTGTAGCTCTACAACGAGTTTATTTTCCGGTTGGGTGAAATGTGGAGTTTCGTATGGCTGATATGCTGCAAACGTAAATGTACACGTTTCTTACCTCCACTTGTAGAATGTAAGAGCTTATTAATTTCCAAATAGCCTACTGCTTCATTTGAATGAACTTACAGGAGTCAAACTACTTGTACTTCCTTATTGCTCTCCAAGTGTAGGTAAAGCTCACAGTCATTGTCTTTAAGCAAAAATTGGCCTATATTCATTCTCCAAATACTTAAAATCATATTCTGCGCATATGCCTGTAGTAAATGTATGTATGCCTAGATCTAATATCGAAAACCAAAAACCAAAACCAAATTCTAAATATTTGTTCATCATTCTGTGAAACAGTTGAGCTTTACCATAACCAGAGACACTTATAAAATGTTATTTTGCTATATACCGTGATTAACTACATCATTTTATGAGATTAATCAGGGTCAAGTAATCAAGTTTTTAATTGTTTGCCAGGCCTAGTTTTGGAAGGAAGAACTGTTGCAAGGCCATCTGTTTTGGCCTCTATGATGGAGATTGTAGCTGAGAAGATGATATTAATATTGATATTGGTGTGTTTTTGAATTTGGCACGTTGAACTATAGCTGTTCAATGCAAAATTAAGTGAATAACTCACAGAGCTCCACGAGATTAATGTGACCCTCACCCCAATCCCCTCCCTCCTCCTAAGCCTCTCCCAAGGCAGGAAGATTGGACTATTACTTTATCCCCCCGGGCTTAGGCCTAAGAGGAGTAAACAAACAAACAGCCTCACTAGCAACATGGCGCATGACACAAGGAGAAAGTGAGCACACCATTTCTGTGTGAACTATCTAAGTGAACTATGTTGGAGGCTGTGGAGCAAGCAGACAGGTTAGAGATGGCATTCCTCAGGCATTGCTCTGTTCCTGCGATTCAATAGGTGGAAAAAGGTACTTGCAGCACGTCAGCCATGGAATTAGCCTTCTATAATGAAAGGGAAATTATTTCTGTGTTCCATGCACTTCCTTGCATTGGATCAACGCAACAGTACAGCATTAAATGTACATGCTATGGGTGCTATACTATGGGTGCTATGCTATGGTTTGTTTGTTTGTTTTGATAACATGACATTTTTCATGTACTGTAGCAATGTTGTTTCACCTTTTGTAAGTATATAAAATCAACATTTTCATAGCAGAAAGAAACAGCTCGGGGCTCACTTCAAGCATAATTAGAACATGCAGCTGACTGATTTTTTGGCATTGAATCAATCTTTTTTGGAACGTTTTCTTAAGTCTTTGGTTTCTGCTGGACTGGTAGGAATCAAGTCCCGTCTCTAAATTTGGGTTGAAACGGGTCTGCCTGCACAGCCTTCCATATATGCCCATCTAGGCTTGGCCCTTGTGAGTCCAGGTCACCATGCTCAGCTCCAGCACAAAGGGAGCGCACAGCTGCAGGCAAGCATAAGAATACCAGAAGAAGCCTGGGTGGTAGGCTACTTTAAGCAAGGTTTGGAGAGCTCAATTTGAATTGTACTGCCAGAGGAAGATATGAAGAGAGTTGGGGTTTCCTCATTCACAGCTTTGCACAGAGCAGATGGAGTAGATAGAGATAAGGCCATGTGGAGTATTAACCTCTGGAAAAGAGCTGAGCTGGAGTGGCCTTCCCTTCCCATGACGAGGAACTACCCGAGAGACGTGACGGGGAACAGATCGGGGAGAGAAGGATGACAGAGAGAGAGAGTGGGAGATGAGAGAGACAGATGAGGGAAGGAGTGTGTGTGCGTGTGTGTGTGTGTGTGTGTGTGTGTGTGTGTGTGTGTGTGTGTGTGTGTGTGTGTGTGTGTGTGTGAGTGAGAGAGAGAGAAAGGGAGAGGGATGAGGGAGATAGGCAAAGAGAGAGAGAGGGAGAGGGAGAGAGAGAGACGGAGGAAGATGTTCTGATGGAAAAGTCTAGAACATCCTGAGCACTACTGGAGCATGAGGGCGGAGTGTAGAGCAGTGGGTCACGTCGGCAGTGTCCACCACAGATAGACCGGTCCGTGTGCTTGTGTGTGTGTGTGTGTGTGTGTGTGTGTGTGTGTGTGTGTGAGAGAGAGAGAGAGAGAGAGAGAGAGAGAGAGAGAGAGAGAGAGAGAGAGAGAGAGAGTATAAATATTAGTAAATAATTTTCTTGGTAATCACAGAAGGATACAGCATGATGCTCTTTAATTCTTTAACTTTCCACAAATAAAGTTTTGGATTTTAGCCAATGAAAATGATGGAAAACTATCAGCTGAACTTTGCTCCGTGGACACAGACGCAAAGGCACAATGACGCGAGGACGCACTGGTGAAAACACATGTACATGCGGCAGCCCTCACACAGAAACGTGTGAATCAAGAAAGTGCCCTTTTTTGACTTCTCCTAAAGAGAACAGTTGCATAAGCCCCCCCCACCCTTTTCTTTACTTATATAGCCACACACTCAGACACACACACACACACACACACACACACACACAAACTACTTTCCCTTCTCATTCAGGACATTCAGGGTTTGCCCCGGTGAAAAACACCCCAGGCTAAATGACATCTGTGAAGAGATGTTGACATTCTTGCAGCAATCAACCATCAAGCCCCGACCAGACTGGTTTCATGGCTGCTACCGCTCCCTTTCATCGCGCTCGCCTTATCTCTTCTCCTGCTCCCCTGTTCCTGCTCTCCTCCGCCTACCTGCCTGCCGCCACCACTAGCACCCCTCCTCCTCCATCTCATCCCTCGCTCCTGCCGCCACCACTAGCACCCCTCCTCCTCCTCCTCCTCCTCCATCTCATCCCTCGCTCCTGCCGCCACCACTAGCACCCCTCCTCCTCCATCTCATCCCTCGCTCCTGTGATAAAGGAGATGAAGGATGGACACAACACAGGAGGAAAGATTGGGAGGGTGGAGGACATGTTTAGTGCTCCATCGAGAGTTTGTGCTTTTTTCTTTTACTTGGCTGTATGCGTTACATTTGATCAGGAGCAGTGTGATAGATTTATAATATGTGATTTAATGATTTGCAATCCGACTCAGGGACCAGTTACTTAATTGTCAGTTAATCTCTTTCTTAGCTTTAAACTCCACTACCCATCAGACTGCAGTCTGCACTTCAAGTTAGGTGTCATTGAAAGAAGACACTGCTTGCAGTATTGGTGTTAATTTTTACTTTTAGAAGTCCTGAAAAGGCATTACATATGTTTTTTTGTTTTTTTTTAAAAGGTCACACCTCACACAAACTCTACTGACTTGAATATACAGTATGCAGTCTTTTTTTGGATTACCTTTTTGTTCAGTTTTGTTCATTTCCAACAAAGCATAGCAAAGACAGAGATACATTACAGGTAATGCATAGAAAATAAGAAGAAAGACAAAATGGCATCAAACTCATGTAGACTACACCGATCACAGAAGCTCTAAGGACTCTTCAGTCTAAGGCTGATTCACGTTCCTACTGTAAGATGGGTTAATCATATGTGTTTCATCACTGAGTTCAGACTTTTGTGATGAAAGTGTGGAGTTTCCTCAGGTTTCTTTTGAACTTTGGGAGTGGCCATCATCATTGTAGTTCTCACAATACACTCTGGGTGTGTGGGCTTATTGTTGTGGTGGCCGTGTGGATGATTTAGAGGATGTGTGTTTCTGACACCTCACTGATTTAAGATTGTATGTAGTAAATCTAGTTGTCATTGCCTTTAAGCGTTTGTAGGATTCTTTCTCCTGCCTCGTCCTTGGAGACTTGTTTCTCCAGAATTCAGGAATCGCACTGAACCCTTGATCACCTCTCTCTCTCTCTCTCTCTCTCTCTATCTCTCTCTCCCTCTCTCTCTAAGGCCAATGGCATTTCAAATAAAAACTTCCAAAAGTATTTATTGCATTTAGATTAGGACAGTTAATGCAGGTATTCGGGGAATATACTTTTGCGAGTAGTAATATACGTTAATACTTTCCACAGAATACAGTTCTTTCTTTCTTTGTTCTTTTTCTCTTTCCATAATTTGCAGTTGTGTAACTCTAAACTCTGTCTCTCTTTTTCCTATCTTTAACAGTTCAATATTTGAGTGTGTTAAAAACGCATGACTGGCGCATTGAATGAGTGTTAATTCCCACCTCTCCCTCTCGCTCTGTTTAGAGATCTGAAACTGGACAACATCTTACTGGATGC
>JAODXP020000006.1:8744595-8779595 GCA_027497455.2 Sardinella longiceps | reverse complement strand
GAGAGGCTGCTTTGTACGGCTGATCTGTGTGTGTGTGTGTGTGTGTGTGTGTGTGTGTGTGTGTGTGTGTGTGAGGGGAGGGGGGTATGGCATCGTTTGAATATAACCACATTTTAATCCATGTGTGTTTGCTCTGCATGTGTGTGGTTTTGCTGCTGTTTGTCCGTATGTGTGCTTGTGGTTTTTTCGCTGTCCTTCTGTGGCTGCGTGTGTGTGTGTGTGTGTGTGTGTGTGTGTGTGTGTGTGTGTGTGTGTGTGTGTGTGTGTGTGTGTGTGTGTGTGTGTGATTAGTTAAGTGGAGAGATTGGCTGGAGTTCAGGTGGAGTTCACAGTGGCACTCGGGCTGCATGGCGAGAGAGGCCTGGGAGGAATTACACTTCTTGTGGGAAAAGAACAGACTGTTTGTGTTCTCTGCTCTGCTCTCCTCTCTCTCTCTCTCTCTCTCTCTCTCTCTCTCTCTCTCTCTCTCTCTCTCTCTCTCTCTCTCTCTCTCTTTCTCCCTCCCTCTCTCTCTCTCTCTCTCTCCCTCCATCTTTCTCTTGCTCTTTCGCTCTTCGCTCTCTATTTTCTTTCTCTCTATTTTTCTCTCTCCTTTTTTATCAGGAGTTGTGTAATCAGGGGATAGCTGTTTCAGGGAGGCTGTCATGGCCACAGAGGGGGCTTCATACGACACTCTGACTTTGGCCCCTGTGCGTGTGTGTGTGTGTGTATGTTTTTGTGTGTGTGTGTGTGTGTCTGTGTGTGTGTGTGTGTGTGTGTGTGTGTGTGTGTGTGTGTGTGTGTGTGTGTGTGTGTGTGTGTGTGTGTGTGTGTGTGTGTGTGTGTGTGTGTGTGTGTGTGTGTGTGTGTGTGTGTGTGTGTGTGTGTGTGTGTGTGTGTGTGTGTGTGTCTGCGTGTCTGCATTTGTGCATGCCTGTACAGGAGTGTGTGGGTGTATGCTCACAATATAATACTTATGCCTCTATGTTGACACACTTTAAAATGATTTACTGTTGCACTTATTATATGCATGTGTACACATCATTATGACCAATGTTAGTGTGAATTTGTCATCAAGACATGCTTCCATATTCATGTCTATCATCGTGCACAGTCTAAGTGTGTTCTGTGTCCCCATATGTGCTTGTGTGTGAGAGTCTGTGTGTGTGTGTGTGTGTGTGTGTGTGTGTGTGTGTGTGTGTGTGTGTGTGCGCGTCTGTGTGTGTGCGTCTGTGTGTGTGTGTGTGTGTGTGTGTGTGTGTGTGTGTGTGTGTGTGTGTGTGTGTGTGTGTGTGTGTGTGTGTGTGTGTGTGTGTGTGTGTGTGTGTGTGTGTGTGTGTGTGTGTGTGTGTGTGTGTGTCCTGTGTCCCAGTGTATTCCATTTTTCCATCACATGCCCTGGGTTTACTTTGGCTGTCCCCAGCCAGTTTGCAAGGCCTTGTGGGAAAGCGGTGGCGTGTTTGTCTTGGCCACAGCCATGTCACAGTGGGGTCCATCTCTTTGCCACTGTGCTCAGATGACTAACCCCTCCCCCCACCCCACACACACACTCCACCCCCGGTGTCACAGCATCGGATATTGCATCATTATCTACGCGCGCACACACACACACACACACACACACACACACACACACACACACACGCTCTCACATACACACAGAGTGAAGTCTAGTGTATATAGCTTTTTTGTGTGTTGAGTTTGCTAGTACCAACCATAGTCTCCTCACAGGTTAGTGGAATCTGAGTGTCCCTGTTATCCTTAAGTTCTAACCGCTGGATGATGCTGATGATGATGCTGATGATGATGAAGATGATGATGATGATAGCATGTAGTGAATTAATGGCAATTTAGTATTTGGTGGTTTAGGGCTTAAGATAAGCAGTGTCTATTTACTGTGACTTATTTTCTTTTTTTCTCTCTATCTCCCTCTTTAAAGATGTTTCCTCAGTCTTTCTGTAAGGATTAATGCTGAGTGCAGAGTAAACATCATCATATGCTCTCTCTCTCTCTCTCTCTCTCTCTCTCTCTCTCTCTCTCTCTCTCTCTCTCTCTCTCTCTCTCTCTCTCTCTCTCTCTCTCTCTCACACTCACACACACACACACACACTTACCAAATAGTGCTAAATACTCAATTGTCTTCTCTCTCTCTCTTCCTTTCCTCTCTGTCCCTCTCTTCTTTCAATTTCAAATTCAAATAAGCTTTATTGGCATGACAAATCATATGTTGCATTGCCAAAGCATAATAATGAACAATAATAATGAAAGAATACATTTTAAAAGTGCCCCTCTCCTCTCTGTTGCTCTCTTCCTGTGCTAGTTCATGACGAAGAGTCCCAACAAGCGTCTGGGCTGTGTGGTGACGCAGGGCCTGGAGGAGGCCATTAAAGTGCACCCCTTCTTCAAAGAGATCGACTGGGAGCTGCTAGAGCAGAGGAAAATCAAACCTCCCTTCAAACCACGCATCGTAAGTCACACACACACACATGCACGCACACACTCATGTATGCACACGCACGCAAGCACACACACACAAACACACACACACACATACGAGTGCATATACTTGCATATACATGCTGTATATTCACAAAAGACCAATCAAAACAAGCATACACATATTCATGCACCCACACAAGTGCAGCGAGCCTACACACAAACACACATCAAACAATCTGTATAAATACAACATTTTTACATGGTTGGTCATGATGACCTTTAATTGCAACTTATTTCCTTCCGTAAGAATTTGGATACCGGGGTAGGTTGCATCCTTATTTTGCCCTGATGTTAATTAGCTGGCTTTGTTCTTTTTAAATGGGGCAATTCACACCTATGCCCTACTCCCACTAATTCCCCTGATATCAAACAACTTCTTAAACAAGAACATCCACAACAGGCTAATTGCCTGGATGAAAATAAGCATGATGCATGTCATGAGAGTGGAACCACCTGGCCCTGTGTTATTTATTTATTTATTTGTTTATTTATTTAGATTAATCACTTGAGTTCAGAGGTTAATTTTGCCATAACTAAACATAGCTAAACTATTGCAATAACTAAAACACATGCACACATATGCATGCATTAACATCTACATTCTCTCTCTCTCACACACACACACACACACACACACACACACACACACACACACACACACACACACACACACACACACACACACAGTAGTGATAGTCAAAGGTGTTAGGTAGGGATGTTGGATGAACTGGGTCAATCTGCATTACTCTCTCCATAGCCGTGTGCCATGTGTTGATGTTAAAGCCTGCCATATTTCTTTATCAAGACAGCATGTTTGCTGAGTCAATATGTACACATTACATCTTGTAATAAATATCTGCATTGTGTGATACAGACGTATTGCCATCATGTGTCAGCGTGTGTTATCTAAAGCAAACATGGGCATTAGTAAAGCCTCAGGCCTTGCAGTCGGAGTTCTGCAAGAATGTGGACAGAAGATTGTGTGTGAGTGTTAGTATGTGCTCTGTCAGCAGCCCACATGCATGTCTCAATGCATGATGCAAATTGGTAGTGTGTGTGTGTGTGTGTGTGTGTGTGTGTGTGTGTGTGTGTGTTTGTGTAAGAGTGTGTGTTTACGCTGGTTCCACTCTCTCAAATTGTAAAAGTGGTCACGGCTGTTGTTTTGCAAGGTCAGAGTGTGAGGGTTAGAGAGAGTAGCACTGAGTTCACCTCAGGTTAGCCAGCCTGCAGTCATAAATATGTAACCAATACCAAATCTCATACATATGGACAACTTTGCGTTTCCAACATCCTCTCCTTAATTTCCCATCATTAACAAGCTGCTCGTTAATCACAATAACATCACTGGGAAATTTTAAGTGGTGTGTGTACACCATGTGTTATGCACTCTTGTCGTCATTCCTTCGGCCTCCTTTGGCTCCAACTTTAAAGTCCAACTCCACCAATCTCTCAAATGTTTAATTTGTACACAACATCTGCTAATCGTTCCACATGATCCTTCTAACTGTCTGGTTAGTGTTTGCAATCAAAGAGTTGCGCACAAGCTAACGACTTTACAAGCCCAACCAGTCAACGCTGTACCGTCCGAGAGGATGAGGCTGACTTTGATTGACTGTTGAGATCAGATGTACTGTACGTAGATGATGTTTTAAACACACCTGAATTATGGGATGCATCTTTACTGTAAGTGCTCCTCAGTAGGGACGTGTCAGTAAGCCACAGAACTCTTTCATCTGACAGGGAGGGGTGAGAGGTCAAGGACACATCTCCTTATCTTCCCCTCTTACTTCAGGACCTCCACCTCTCTTTTATTAACTCCATCTGGGCTTTTTCTCTTTTCTTTTCTTTTCTTTTCTTGTGCTCTTAGGCTTAGTCTCTCTCTCTCTCTCTCTCTCTCTCTCTCTCTCTCTCTCTCTCTCTCTCTCTCTCTCTCTCTCTCTCGGTATAACAATGACAAATCATATATTGCACTGCCAAAGCATTAAAAGAGAGAATACATCTTATTGCATACATACATAGGTACCAACAAACGTATGACATGCTCTCTCTCTCTCTCTCTCTCTCTCTCTCTCTCTCTCTCTCTCTCTCTCTCTCTCTCTCTCTCCTCTTTGCAACAGCTCTCTTCTTATTTACTGTATCTGCTTTTGGTCAGATATTCACTCTGTGTGTGTGTGTGTGTGTGTGTGTCTGCAGAAAACCAAAAGGGATGTGAATAACTTTGACCAGGACTTCACGCGCGAGGAGCCAGTTCTGACTCCTGTGGATGATGCCATCATCAAGCAGATCAACCAGGACGAGTTCAAGGGCTTCTCTTACTGTGGAGAGGAGACTGCCTCTTGAGCCACATGCATGCACACATCCACACACTCTCACACACACACTCGTGCAGGCACACACACACATGCACACATACATATACATATGCACGCACATTAACACATCAGTTAACTGCTATCTTTTTACCCTTAGAGCTCACAGAAATACACACACACACACACATAGCTGCTTCCGGCTTTCTTCCGCTTTCTCAAGCTCCTCTTCTCCTCCTCCATCACTCAAACGTATGGACACACTATTAAACACAGAGCGAGCTTAGCTTCCCGACAGTCTATATGCAGTATATACCCCTGTAGCTGCTCCACACCTTTGCCCACTCTCTCATTATTGGTCAGCAGTGCTTAAGAGGAGGGTCAGAGATGATAAAACTCTTTTCTGATTGGTTGGTCAGCAGACAATCAGTAATGCCCATGTCTGTATCTAACTAGCTGCTTTGTAGCTGAGACCTTGGCCTCTCTAAAGCCGAGTGTAGATTCAACTCAGGTCAACGATCAAAGCCCATGGTGTTTGTACACTCTCACGCTACAGACACACACACACTCTCTCTCTCTCTTACACACACAGGCACACACACATATGCGCACACAGAACCGCACACACACACACACACACACACACACACGCACACACACACACACACACACACACACACACACACACACACACACACACACACACACGTGGATTATGTCATGTTGAGCTACCCCACATCTCACTCCCCTCCTGGTTCCAGAGTCCCTGAGAGCCTTGGAATGTGGTAGATCTGGAGTGAAGGAATGTGAAAGACTATAACAACACAAGCAAAGCCAGAGAGAAAAAGTGGACTGGACTAGGACAATGTGGGCTGTCTGAAGGCAGTCTAATATTGCATTATTACAGTACTTTCAGTATGAGCAGCCAAGCCTCCATTCATATAGGAATAGAGAGCACACATTTGGGTGTGGGTGTGTGTCTGTGTGGGTGTGTGTGTGTGTTCTGTAGTGGTCTGCGTTGAGTTGGAAACCCTTGTCAGAATGCAAAAACCAAAATTGACTGAACCAATGATTGTAATACTAAAGGAAACAAGAAGTTGTTTGGCTTACAGATAACTGCATCCCAGTGAAGAGGCATCATGAAGAAGATGCTATGTATGTATGTATGTATTTGTGTGTGCGTGTGTGTGTGTGTGTGTGTGTGTGTGTGTGTGTGTGTGTGTGTGTGTGTGTGTGTGTGTTTGTCTGTCTGTCTGTCTGCAAAGGTATTTAGCATCATTGCTAAATGAATAGTGATTATTATGACAAATCATGACATACTGTCATCATGACAAATATGAATTGCCTTTTTTCTGTAACTGCCCAGCTGTTACCATTTGTAGATACTCTATAACATCCCATATACTTGCAAATTCCATGTTTATGTGAGTGTGTGTGTGTGTGTGTGTGTGTGTGTGTGTGTGTGTGTGTGTGTGTGTGTAGTGAATATACCGTATAGGTATTTGTGTTTTTAGAATTATTCTTCATCCATATACTGTATATGAATCACCTTCTTCAACCCTTGTTTTAGCTTTGTTGTGTTGCTGTTACTGACCTGGTCTTCAGCTGATGCCATCCTAGATCTCCTCCTCCACACAGGGGAGCTGTAGCAGGTGATAGAATGTTGTGTGTTCATCTGTACAAGACATGAAAGCTAAAAATGACCACACCTTGTATAGACCTACCAACTCCTGCAAAGAGTAGAAATGTTCCCTGTTGCATGTTTATGCATATGATAACAATGTATTCCTAGGGTATGACTAAATAAGTTACAGTGTCCATGTGCAATATTCTGTGTGTGTGTGTGTGTGTGTGTGTGTGTGTGTGTGTGTGTGTGTGCGTGTGCGTGTGTGTGGGTGTGTGCGTGTGTGTGTGGGTGGGTGTGTGTCCTTTTTGTTGTTTACCTAAGTCTTTAGTGTTCTCTGCTGTTTATTGTTTATTTTTTGATGCATGACTTTCTTGCCTCGTTTGTTTTTACTGTCTGTTTTTTTATTGTCCATTTCGTTTTGTGCCCTGCTATCAGATCCTATACATTTCACAGTTTAATCACTATACATATACGATATATACAGGGGATGTATTTATTTTCTGGACTCACAGAAAGATGCACCAAGTCCCATGTACTTACAGTAAATGGAGGTTTTCTTTAGCTTCCTGTTAGTGTCGCCATTTTGTTTTAACTAAAGGTTTCTTAGATAAGCTCAGTTATTTCAGCAGATGAAAGATCAATAGCTTTGCATTTCTGGAAGATTTTTTTTCCAAGTTGTCTGCCCGTAACATGATCTGGCCAGTGCCTCAGCCAGTGGCCCACTCTGTCACACTCGGACACACAGTCAGTTGTGTGACTTGCTCTGAATGATCTCTATGGAGAGTTTAAAGGGTCAAAATGACCCATACAGTACAATCAGTTTAAAGACCGTTTTTGGCAAGAGCCATCTTTCTTTACATGGGTCTTCCTAAGTCACACTCTTTTTTATGTGTTTCCCCTTCCCCCCTCTTGCATCCTCATGCTTTTTTTTTCTTTTTCATATTATCTGCTGTGACGTCTTGTATCTTGCTGTAGGTATACAGGCTTCAGTGCTGCTTTGAAGCACATCATAGAAAACTACATTCGGCTACAAAATGCTGAGCTCCTTTGTGAAAACCCCTCAGATGTGTGTGTGTGTGTGTGTGTGTGTTCTGCTCACCACAACTCCTCCAGTGCTTAAACTTTCTCCATTTCTCCCCCTTTATCCCACATTAGTTGGAATACTATGAGCAAGTTTTTATCTTGTAGAACTTTACAGAGCTCATTTCATATAGGAAACACTTGCAGTCTGTTGTACCGTGACTGAGAGCATAAGGTAAATATTAACATGGCAGAAGAAGTACCTCTTACATTAAGTGCAAAAACCATGTCCAAGTGTAGTATTATGTGTATGTACATACAGGAGAATTGTACATGCAAAACATGGCGCCCTTTGTGTTTTATATTACAGTGTGATGCATATGCTTATGTGTATTTAAGTTTAGGTTGTTTATGTTTATTTGTTTGTTTTGTTTTGTTCTTTTTTATTGTTGTGAAGCTATTTGTGTAAAGGTTGTCATCCAGTTCTTTTTTTTAATGTCTGCCATTTTTTTTTTGTTTTTAATCCCTGATGGCTGCTCACTCAGAGAGCTCAGGCCCAGATAGGGTCAGACTCATTCTGGAGTTAGCTTCTGTGTGGGACTGTAAGCATTTTACTGTGTGCCAAATGTACTGTATTCAAAAAGGATGTGAATGTGTATTGTTTGTTTTGGAACCTATTAAATACAATGATGTCAAAACCGTTTTGGTCTGTGTGTGTGTGTGTGTGTGTGTGTGTGTGTGTGTGTGTGTGTGTGTGTGTGTGTGTGTGTGGTGAATAGAAGCAAACTCACCTGGCCTGTTTGCCCATTGCGCACACAGTGACAGTGTATCTATTTGAACAATGATGTTTATATTGCTCTACAAGTGACAAATAAAATCAATGGAAATATTTTTATTACAGTCATGCCCAAGCCTTAGTTTATACTATTCAGATAAGTGGCGTAAGCTTCTATCAAACATGCTGAACTACAATATGGATTACAAATTAACTCAACATGGCAGACTACCTAATTAGGTAATGTGTATCTCAATAGTCCACATGGAGTCATCATCAGTGGTCATAAAGTTCAGCAGCAAAAGTCGAAGGTGAAATAAAACACACAGTACACCTGGCAGGTGCAGCTAGACATCAAATAGGGACTCATGAAATTGAAACTTTTTTCTGATGTTATCAAAAAATAAAATAAGTAAGGTATGAAAAAAAAAAAAACATTTTTATAAGCTGAGCATACATATTGGGCATCTTTAGGCATTGCAGGAGGGGGACATTAAATCAGGGATTTATTTATTTATTTATTTTTGTCTTTTGTGCATAGTTAAAATCAATTACCTGTAGAAGAGGAGTAATGCACTGTTTTCTTGAGATGCAGGCTGCACACTTGGCTCCAGGTGAAAAGAATGTCTCGGCACAAGGCCTTTGTCAAGTCTTAAGACGTTAATTAAACTTTTTTCACTTGTACCTGAGTGTGCAGCATTCCCTGTGTTCTTTACAAAGAGGCTGACATACAGTACAGAGCGGCAAATGTGGGTGACATTTTGAGGTCAGACAGATACCATCATGGAGCCACCACTGACAAGACAAAAGGAACGCTGGGACTCAAAACACAAAAGTGTGTCATGTAAGCATCAGAGGGCAAAATAGTTAGATTGTGGCTCCTCTGTGAATATTGGCTATATTGTAAACCAGGGGTTCTCAAAGTTTTGATAGGTGAGGGCCAATTTAGGGACCCTACATTGAAGGGAGGGCCGCCAAAGGGGCGGGGGGAGAAAAAGAAAAAAAAGACTTCTATTCATCTTAATGACCAGGTTATATCTCTACAGTTTAGTTTTATCGCAATAAATAAATATGCCACTAAACACCACTAAATGTATTCATTCTTTCAAAGCAATGTACAGTTTTAACAGTTTTACAGATACTGTTTTAGCAGATATTATCGCGGGCCGCCAGAAATGTTTCCACGGGCTGCCCGCCATTGGCCCCCAGGCCACACTTTGAGAACCTATGTTGAAAACATTTGAACCAGCATGCCCACCTTGCCCCGACTACACCCCTGTCAGAAATGGCTTTGCATGAGGGCACTCTGGATGAATCTGCAAACATCACCTTTGGCTGCCAGAACCCAGACGCAGTGGGGGACTGACCATGGGGTTTACTCCTGCGCAATACAGACAGTGTTAGACTGTCAAGGAACCCAGAGAGTTTTTATCAGCCATGTTTGCCTCTCTAACAGCTCAAGACCCACATACTTAATGTATATGACCATTTTAGAGTAATGCAACAGCAACACACAGCAGCAATGTCATGGCAAACGATGGCCTTAGAGAAGCTAAATGGACGTGCTAAAATAATAGTGCAATGAGAATGCAGTGGAGCATCACATGCTTCCAAACACAAGTTCTAGTATGCCTCCTAGTGTAGTGTTAATATTGTAACTAGACCTAATTGTTTTAATATTTTCATCATTTAATTCTTTTTCTTTTGCCTTGGATGTGTTCACAATGTAAAAAATGTTTTACCATTTATGGTATATGTGGCCATGCCATATATTTTCACGTTCTGCCATCTGTTAAAATAGTGGCATGTTTTCCGGAGAACCAACAAGCAAGAAGGCCGGAGAACCACCAGCATTTTCCTGTCTTGCCCACTCTTTGCCCAGTAGGGGCTGTAATCTGCATCACCCATGTATGGAAATATAGACAGTGATCTCTCTGAACTCCCCAATGTTCAAGTCTTTAGACACTGTCCACTGGCTTCATTAGGTCATTCCTAAAAAGACATCCCCAATCCCCAACTAGGTTTATTATTTCTATAGGCTGTAAATCACAAGAGCCAGTGTGTAAAGTACAATTTGCATGATTTCTATTGCATAACCCCTGAAAAACGCATATGACCTTGAACAAGGCCTTGGTTGTTACTACCCAATCCAGACATTGCTTGAACACAAATTAGGCTACTAGCTGAACTTCCAGTGGGTTTCTTTATCTGAATAGCCTTTCCTTGTTCTTTCAATATACAGTGAACCAAACACCTGTGTGGTGTTTATTTTGATCGGGGAGTGGTGTAGAATCACTGCGAAATAAGATTTCTACCATTGACCTGTTCGGCATTAAATATGAGCTTGAGCAACACCGTCAGAATATGCGGTTGTATAACACCTGATTGAGGCACACTTGCAGGCACATTACTCAAATTAAAGGGTCTTAGGTGAGGCAACTAGAACACGGGCTAAAGTGTTACACTATGAGTAACCTTTCACAAGTTGAATACGATGTACTATTTAGCAACAGCGCGTCTATTTTCCCCTCAGAAATGTTAAATTCTGTTTTCGGTGTGTCATCTCAACGCAAAAGTAAACGAAGCGATGTAGAACGGTGAATAAGGGGCTGTTCGCTCAGAGAGAGCTGACCAATCACAGAACAGTGATCGACTGAGTGGCTGTCACTCAAAAGCAATGCACCAATCAGAAGAGGTGTAATTGATTGAGCCGCTGTCACCGTACCAGCTGCGAGTTCCCCAGCCAAAGCCGTGAAGTTTCAGATCAGTCATGCTACTGAAGAAACTTTGACAACGGCGAAGTAAGTCGACTCGTCACGGTGTGTCTTATAACCTCTGGATATTACAGTGGCTCCCTAGGTGAAGAGCTGTACAATCCTCGGCAGTGTTCTGAGACTGTATAGCTTAACCTGTTGATTGTCCTTCTGTAGGACAGTCTCTTATGGACAAAATATTTTTAAAGATAGGCAGAACTACGTAATTATTGTGGTTAAAGTTTTTTTTAATGGCTACTTACCCGTGAGTGCGTGCTTTCGAGTTTCAAGAGTTCAGATTTATTTTTCACTTGTTGCGCATTGAACCGGACTCGCGGGAACTAGAGGACAGCTTGTGTAGTGCTGATCTTCAAACGCAGAGATGACAGCCGAGAAGGAGAAGAAACGGTGAGTTTTTTATGATTATTATTTTTGTACAACGCGTTTGCTAAGCCTGCTACTTAGACCTGTGTTTTCCTGTGATATTTAAGATACTGAGCTTAGTTTCTGTTTACCATACCGAAAGTTGACATGGGTTTAGGACGTCGACCTGACTCAATTTGCTGCTTTACATAAATTATTGTTCTAATTTCTATGACGATAGAAAGTAACATATTGCATTAAGAGTAAAAAGGGGAACTGTAGTGTCATTGACATATTGTCAATGCTAGAGTAAGGTGCACAACATAACATGTGAAAAGGTTTCGGGGTTGGAGGGGGACTAGGCTGATGCACCCTATTGTGGTTTCTGTCCAATTCTGTAAATCCTGTATTAGCAAAAAAAAAAAAAAAATTATCAGAAGTGCAATCTTAACTAAATAAATGAACTCCAGTCTGACGAGAAGACGAGTGCCCGATTGTTACATAAATGACGCAATTAATGCGTGGGGGCAAACAGCCTAATTCACAATTACAAATAGGCCAACGCAAATATTCATGGAGGAAAAAAAAATAAGTTTGAAGATCGAAGGAACCGAAATAGTCATGACTTTTTTAGGCACCAGGAAAGGAAAAGGATTTGCGCCATGACCGTAGGTTACATGTATTAAAGTTGTCCATATGTGTAGTGTGTGATTTGTGAGGAAACGCTGCGCAACAGAACAAGGTTCATAAAATTGTGATAAGAGTGTGTTTGAGTCTTTGACACAGCAAAGTATTATCTTTGTATGTCAGTTCATGTTTTTGTTAAGGCATGCGTTTTATGGGCATCAAACCTTCAGTCAAGAATTTGAACAGCTCTGTCTGGAAGAACATTATTGGTGTAAGAAACCATGCATCAAGTAAAGTGAGAAAGTTGAGCCGGCAACAAAATAATAAATGATTTATTTAGCCGATAAGACTTGTGCTGCTTTGATTTTAAGCAGTACAAACTCTGGAGTACCCACTAAGACTATGTCATAAATACATCAGTGCGCAAATCCTACGTTTATAGACCCCTCTCCAAAACGGTGATTTGGCACCCCAGTTCTGCGGACACCAGACAGCCTGAGAACCAGGTCATCTTTGTTTTATCAATTCTGTATAGTTCACCAGCAAAAAGTGTCTTAAATTATCAGTCTCCCACTGGGTGACCCAAGTCATCATTTAAGGATATAGGATTCTAGGATTCTTCAGGAATAGGATTCATAGGATTCTTCAGGGACACTGAAGACCCTGATCTCTCCAAAACTTTAAACAAGAAAACATAGATCTGTCAAAGTCTTGCGTTTTAGAGGCTATTTTATATTCTGCTTGACTGTAGTAGGGTACAATGCTTGTTGCCTGATATAACCTAACGCTGAATTAAATGTGCTAAACCTCTGCCTTAAATCTGCTAAACATCTGACTTATCAGAGGCCTTCAGGTGTGTATTGCTTGGGTGTTTTTTTTTTCTTCATACATGTGTTAAGTATACGCGTGTGTGTGTATGTATGTATGTATGTGTGTGTGTTCTATTGCACTATGGCAAGGAAATGGATCTCCCATAGCATGTTGAGGCAGAGAGGAACCTGGCTCAGGTAGCCTACATCAAACATTTTAGTTCTCCAATCTGACAAGAGATCACAGATGGCAATGGAGATTAGACTTCAATATTTTTATTAATATGTTTGAAAGAATCACAGAGCAGAGGCCCTAAATGAAGAAATGTTGCAACCTTCTAGTCTTTTCGCACTTGGAAGAGAGGGTCTCAGAAAGAGAGAGAGAGAGAGAGAGAGAGAGAGAGGGTGCAAGAGAGAGAGAGAAAGCGAGTGAGCGCCTGGTAGTCTGGTGTTGCCTCGTGACTGCTCTTCCCCCTTAATGTGTTCTCTCTCCCTGCCCCATTATCAGATGAATCCCAAATGAGCATAACGTAAACAATGACTGTATGAAGGACCCAAATGGAGGGGCCGGAATCTGTGTGATCGGGACACAGCGGTCCGGAGAGGATGTGGACGGCGACTGGGGGATATTTCCTCTTGGGTGGGTGGGGGGGCAAACCTCCCTGTAGTTATCGACAAGCAGTAGACCGTTTCATAAGAGGATTCGGCAGCCATCTTAGAACTCCACTCTTTACGTATAGGCCTGCATTTCTGAGAGCTACGGACAAGCCCAGGGCATGTGTGGAGTTTGTCTCTCTCTCTCTCTCTCTCTCTCTCTCTCTCTCTCTCTCTCTCTCTCTCTCTCTCTCTCCCTCTGTGCGTGTGTGTGTCTGCCCTATGTGTTATGTCCTTAACTCAGTAATGGCTGATATACCCCCTGCTTAGTCAGATGCCTGATAGAGGGAGTGATTGGATTCCTAATGCTGTGTTTACAGGAAGATTTGCCTCATTCTGTATGAAGCGAGGACTCCCGCTGTCTCTGTTCTAGCTGTTTATTTATGCTGCGCCTCTCCTCACATGCCTGCCATTCTGAGAACCAGCGCCAGAGGAAAAGGAATACGAAAAATATACAGTCTAAAATGGCCTCCTGCATGTTTCACTGCAGAGACCTCCATATGGTTGAATGTGACAGTAGCTTAAGATGGGAGCCTGGCCTTGCCATCAGCCCACATATCGCTTCAGTTGTCCTCACACACTCAATGCAATGTTGAATTAGAGTAGTAGACTAACAAAATAATTTACTAGAAGTATATTTACACTCGAGTGCACAGGATAATGTACTGTACATGACAAGTACTTATGTTAGTATTCCTAATTCCTCATATAAACACACTTTTGTATGGATGCCTCTGGTAGGTTTGAAATGACTAAGAGTGGAGTGTGCAAGAACACTGCAAACTGTGCGACCTCTGGGATCTGACGCACTTTTCTTATTCAGGTTTGTTTTGACGCCTGTCGCCTAAAAGGTTACGTCATCACACATTGTCCCATTTGTATCCCTGGGGTCAGATCGCAACCTTTTAAGTCCGAGAAAGACACACACATGCAAGCACGCACATAGACACACACACACACATGCACACACACACAGCTTTTTATTTGTGAAGAGGAACAGAGCAACAGAGAGGATGGAAAAGAACCCATGCTCTGTCCAGTGCCTTGTCCACTCAGTACCTCTGCTGTTGGCTGAGAGTACAGTGTCCTGGCGCCACGCCCTGGGCTCTGCCAACGCGCCAGGCTTGCCAGGGCCTCTGTGCAAACACTGCCCCTGCTTTGCTCCCCTCTGCCCCCCTGAACCCACAACTCCCTTCGGCCATCAGCGCTGATCCTCAGTTAAACAGCTCCACTGTGGCCATGAGGGCTGCCCATGGGCCGTCTGCTGTGGCCTTGCTCTTTGGTGCCTGGGCCTGGGGGGAGCAGTGGGGTGGTGGGAGCAGGTTGGAGCTGTGTAGTTGAAGCTCCTTTCTTGCAGGCAATTCTATTTTGTTTTTGTTGTTGTTTTTTTGTTGTTGTTGTTTTTTAATCTTTAAACAGGCTATACTGGAGTAGGAAGATGAATTGATTTTTAATCAGAATCACAGTTTGAACCAATGCAATCAGCAAATTATCACTAGAAGTGCTGTACAAACTAACAGCCACTATGCAAAACCTTTGCCGACAGCAAGACAAACATGTGGCAACCTTTGAATAGGCACCAGTATGAACAGAGCCAAGCAGAGAGATTAACACCACAAGACAAGCAGAGACTTTCATGGGCTTTTTTTTTTTACTGTATGTTGCTGTACTTACTTCTTTATTTCTCTCTCAGAATAACACACACACACACACACACACACACACACACACACACACACACACACATGTACGCACACACACACACACACACACATTTTTTATGGGAGTGATGAGAGTGGGTAGAATTGGCTTTTGTACGGTTCTGAAGGGTTTGCTTACTGTTTGGATACATAATATGAGAGTTTCCAAAGATACCTAAAGTGGCTCCTCCATCTGGAGTGTCTCTGCTACAGAAACATGAACGTTTATTGTGACAACTCCTCAGGAGAGGCTGTCTAACAACCACACACACACACACACACACACGAAACACACATTCAAAGAGCCCCCCAGGGTTTTAGAACCTTACAGGGTGGGGCACAGTTGGGTTTCAGTGTAGAATCTGTGTCTCGCGTCTTCTCTTGTTCCAATCTCTCTCTCTCTCTCTCTCTCTCTCTCTCTCTCTCTCTCTCTCTCTCTCACTCTCTCATCTCACTCACACACACACACACACACACACACACACACACACACACACACACACACACCATCATGGGACCAGAGTGGTCAGAGTGGGAGCTGTCCTACTCGGCAGGTCCCCAAGTCTGTCTTTCTCAGCTCCTCTTTCTCTCTCATTCTCAAGTTACCTCCACACCTCTCTCAAAGTCTATTGTTTTATTATTCCTTGCTCGGAATGAGAGGCTTTCTTTGTGTCTAGGAGAACACTGCTTTCATTTGTGTAGATTTCTTTATGGGTTTCATCAAAACCATTATTATTATTATTATTATTATTATTATTATTATTATTATTATTATTATTATTATTACCATCATTATTATTGTTGTTGTTGTTGTTGTTGTCTGTGTTCTTAAGTACCAGAATTAAACCTTGACAACTGGTCCTCCCATTATTCTGTAGACCTTTGTCCCCGGTTTCCTTGTTCCTTGTGCTGTCATGTAGCTGTCCCGCTGTCCTGTACTTTGTCTGTCTCTCAAGCGTGTTGAGCTGGCCTCAGATCAGCACCTCAGTTGCCATCACAGAGGGAGTTGCTCACTACTCTTAGTCAAGGCCAATCAAGTCAAATGCAGACAAGTCACTTCAAGTGCAGCCAAGTCAGGTCAACTCCTGAGGCAAAATGAAGGCTGGCCCCCTCTGCTCTTTTTGGTGCTTTTTTCTTTTTCTTCTTAGGCAGGATCAGGGGGCCAAGAACAGCAGGGCTCACGCTCAAGCATGAACACACCTTGTTAACCTCAATTTAGTGACAAAACGCATGATGGAAAAATATTGCAAGGCAACAGGATTGTTTCTTCCTTGTGTTTGTTTATTTTTCTGAACACAGCCCAGGTGGTTAAATTTTTAGCTGTGGGCCAAATGTGGGCCATAACTGCGCCAAAGTTTGTGGTGAACTGTTGTGTCAAGCTTCACAAGATGGTGGTAATTTATCTCCATATGACAGGATGGAATGTAATAGAGAATAGAAACGGAACCGTGTGCGTGGTGTGTACAGTGTGTGTGTGTGTGTGTGTGTGTGTGTGTGTGTGTGTGTGTGTGTGTGTGTACATGCACCAGGTGGCCAGGGCTGGAATGGAGGAAGGTGGAGTTGTTGTCCCAGTGATCCCCTCCTGCCTCTCCTCAGGTGTATCAGAGATGATCTGAGTGATGTGATCTGTCTTTTCCGTGATTTAAAGCCACAGGCGCCCCATCACCTGAGCGCTCTGAGTAGCAGGAGCTGCTGCGACTGCTACAGCGGTGGTGGCCGCCGTGTTTGTTTGGCAGCGCGCAGGAACAAGCTGTTCCAGCGGATCAGAGATTAGCTCCCGCCACATTGTTGGCTGTTTGTGTTTAGCACCATGCCAAGAGGACAGGAAGGCAAGTCTGTAAGCAAACCAGGTGGAGCTGAGGGAGAGAGAGAGGGGGGCGGGAGGGGTGGGGGGGTTTCAGAGGGCGGGGCCTTTTTTGGGGCCATGATCGTACCTTTAGTAAGGTTTTGCTTTGGTTAAGACAAAAGTCTCGGACTGTAGGTTTTAAGTGTGCAAGTGGTGAAGGATGGTGTTGTTGAAATAATATTACTATTATATTATACTATACTAATAATATTATATAACACTAATAATATTACTATTAATATACTATAGTAATAGTAATTTTTCCATTCGTTGTCTAAGGTACATTACTAGTAAGTAATTAGTTAAAAAGAATGATCTAATAATTGATGTACAGTATGTACAGTATATGTATGTGATAAATGTTCATGTTCCAATGGGGGGAACAGAAAGAGATAGACTATCTGACTGAGTGAGTGGAGTATGCTGGACAGGCAGTAGGTCATCGAGAGTTTATCGATACAGGGAGAGGACTTTGCTATCTGCTGAATGGCCACAGGTTACACATGATGTGCTAGTTGGAGCTGGATTTTTACTCTCAATGCAGTGTGTGTGTGTGTGTGTGTGTGTGTGTGTGTGTGTGTGATTTGAATGTAGCAGGTGCCCTCCTTAAGTGCCAACCTCTGCATGTCTGTGCCTGTGTGTTGCTGAACCTGTGGGCATAAACAGGGCCTTCAGAATGGCCGCTTTGTGTTGAATAAAGCTTGAGAAATCAACAGAGCTTTGCTTCTTTGGAAAAGGAGCGAAAAACAGGCCTTGCAATCAGAACACCCAAGAGGTATTTCAGAGGGATTATCCTGACAAGTCCGCTGCCCCGGCTCATAATTAGCCTTACTGACTGATGAGGCTTGTCACCTGGATTGCACTTTTTAAACAAAACACACTTTCCCTTAAGACCTGTTCTCACGCAGCAAATACTCTCCCCTATGCACACACACACACACACACACACACACACACACACACACACACACACACACACACACGCACACAAATATTTGAGGTTGGATGTCTGCTCTGTAGGAATATTGCATGCGCCCTGGGGCCCATCTTATAGACTGGCCTCTGTCTGTCGTATGTGTGTTGCACACACGCCGGTCAAGACAGATGTATTGGTGTCGGGGTTTAAGGGAAAGAGAAGCAGAAGAGATAGATCTCTTCTACACACATGTATCAATGGAACACTGACAAGAAAGCCAATGAGAGAGAGAAGACAAGGGCGAGAAAGATATTTAATTAGTGAGAAAAAGAAAAGGCCTTGGGGCCTGCGGCAGCAAAACCAACAGCGCCTCCACTTTCAACACCTCCTCCCTCCACTCCCTTCCCCTCCCATCCCAAAAACAAAAGAGCTCAAATCAACAAGTGTGAGTTAGAGTTTTTGTTTTTGTTTTTATGAGGTGTGTGTGTGACATCCAGGCTCCTGTGTGGAACCTACCTCACACACACTAGACGGACAGGAGCCCACAGTGTCCAGGTGTCCAATCCCACGCCAGACAGTTTTTGGTCCCGTATGCCCCCTGACAAAGGAGTTCTAGGACTGTGTGTGTGTGTGTGTGTGTGTGTGTGTGTGTGATGGACAGAGATTACCAGTGTTTAGGGGTGTTTCGTAATTAAAAACTTAAGGTCTTTTCAGACCCTTAGGCGGGAGTGGTGAAATGTTCTCCCACCCGTCTGGTTTGCTTGGGGGCTGCTGATGTGCAATCAGAGGGGATAAGAGTTGCAGAATGGAATGCTAATGACACAAGTTAGAATTGTGAGTGGATTTGGAAAGCCACCTGAAGGTGTGTGTGAGGCATGTGGAGGAAAGGTCATGGTCCTTCAGAAGATCTGTGTCAGCTCAGCTCTCTAGCTTGCTTCACCTCTCTGTCTCCATGGCCCTCCAGCACCAGCACCCACCCTCTACTCAGCCATGCTAACTGCAGGGGATGCAGGCGCCCCAGTTCCACGCTGGTTCGCCCCAGGTATTAGGTGCCCTGTGTGTGTGTGTGTGTGTGTGTGTGTGTGTGTGTGTGTGTGTGTGTGTGTGTGTGAGGAGGGCTTGAGGGTGTTGAGGTAAAGCTGATGGAGCATGAAGAATCAAACAGCATGTCAGGAATTGTTATTTTATTAATGCTTAAGTCATACTCCTGAAATGTTGTTGTCGTGCTCAACGACAGATGAGAAAAGAGGGGGAGACAAAGTGATGGAGAGAGCTCTTGGTAGAAGGAGAGAGATGGGGGGGGGGAGAAGGAGTGGGGGGGGGGGGTTAGGTATCAACCCATATTGCCATGGGGAGCAATAATCCCATCTGCCTCTGGCATCTACTGTATTTGCAAACACAGAGGTTGAAATGTCAATGTTGTATCAGAACACCACTGTTGTACTGGCACCCTGATATCTAGCAAATCCTTGACTGCAGAGGTGCAAACACACACACACACACACACACACACACACACACACACACACACACACACACACACACACACACACAAACATAGCCAATGCTGTCACCCAAACCCTCATCTGGCGCTTG
Source organism: Sardinella longiceps (assembly GCA_027497455.2). Lineage (NCBI taxonomy): Eukaryota > Metazoa > Chordata > Actinopteri > Clupeiformes > Clupeidae > Sardinella > Sardinella longiceps. The sequence continues at coordinate 8,760,122 of JAODXP020000006.1, read as the reverse complement.
AAATAGCTCTCCATGCAGGTCTACGCTTCATGGTTGGGAGAGTCTCCCTATAGGGGACATTACCCCCTGGAGTTTAATAGCATCCGTCAGGTTGCCATTTTGTCTCCCTACATTTGTAAATTACAGGCTTGTTTGTTTAGCAGTTCAAAATGCTGTTGGACACTAGAGAACATAATCTATTTTGAAGTGACTATGTTCTCACCAGAGACACACACTGAATAGTAAGTCCAAGTTGTGACCAGAAAGGAGTAAGTACAAGTGAAAGTCAGTCTCGACCTGGTGTAGTGTATGCTGACTGTCCCTGCACCCATGGGGGAATCCATGCTCCCTGGGGGGCCAGTTGGGAGAGCTGTCAGTGGAGAGTGAAGGTCGGGGCCGTTAGCATGCTGTCCCAGGGCTCTGGTGCTCTGGCAGGAATGTGTGTGCCACAGGGCTGGGATGGCACTGGAGACACGGGGCTTTTTATAGGGGCAAGGGTGCGGGCGGGCACGCGGCGGAACAGTGTGGCAGTGAGGGGCAGTGCGGGGACGGTGCGACTGGGCGCTACAGCGTGACCTTTCAAGGACTCACAAGGCAGTGTGATTGTCTAGCTGGCATATGTCAGGACCACCTGTGTATGTGTGTGTGTGTGTGTGTGTGTGTGTGTGTGTGTGTGTGCGTGCGCGCATGTGTGTGTGTATGTGTGTGTGTGTGTGTGTCTGTGGGTGCATGTGTGTAAATCAGCTCCAATGCATGTCTACCAACTTACTGTTTTTTTCCGTAAAGCATGTACAGTGCAGTAAGCTTGTATGTCATCCTCTCATGCTTAGGATTGTTATCTTGTCATGCATTGCACGTAGCTCACCTCTGGCCACTGGAGCGCTGAGTTGTGCTGCATGTGAAAGCCTACAGTAGGCTATGTGACTTTGGGGACTGGAGACAGGTGCCTCAGGTCTCCGGGCCTGAAAGCACCGCCGATAACTGATGCTGTCAGTGGGGCGCACTGGTCTTGTGATCATGACTTTAGTCCCAAGGTGAGACCATTCAGCGTTACCATCCACAAGTGTGTGTGTGTGTGTGTGTGTGTGTGTGTGTGTGTGTGTGTGTGTGTTTGTTGTGGATGTGGTAGAGAGGTCAGAGTGTATGCGCATGAAAGAGAGAGAGAGAGAGAGAGAGAGAGAGAGAGAGAGAGAGGGATATGTCACCAAGAGCTGGAGAAGCTTGTTTGTCAGACCTGGGATGTCTGGCATACTAAGATGACAGGTTGAGATATATCGCCCTACTGAGAGATGCCGTACATTCTCTGATTGATTGTAACGGTTCAGTGAGCGGTGAACATGTCCTTGTGAACCAAGGTGGCTTTTTTTTCTCAGTAATGTGTTGACAAGTGAGGCCACGAGAAGTTCTCGGAAATGTCTTAACCTCACTTGGTTCCTAGATTATACAATGCTTGTGTTCATTTGTTTATCAGGATTTGGAATCAGATAAATTATATATTTTTTAGAAAAATATGAAATAAAATTTAAATGAATATTCACATATTGCTTGTTAGGTTCAATGTATAGCAGTCAGTTTGTGAAAAAGCCCCATTGAAGCATAATTATTAAAGTCAATCCAACAATAGCTGAGTGAGTCTTGTGTTTTCAGGTTGTTTTCGGTGATCAGCACTTCAAAGAGAGATCACAGAGATGCATAACACAGGGCTAGGGGGGTGTTGAAACCAGCCCACTGAAGAAAGAATGCACTCATGCCCAAAGTAATCTGCTCAGACCCTCATGTGTGTGTGTGTGTGTGTGTGTGTGTGTGTGTGTGTGTGTGTGTGTGTGTGTGTGTGTGTGTGTGTGTGTGTGTGTGTGTGTGTGTGTGTGTGTGTGTACTCAGGACCTCCTGATGTATCCCATTGATAACTTTGATTTACTGTGTTGATTTTTGGGCCTGGTGTGGTTGAGGAAGTGTGTGTTGTGGGCTCAGAAGGGAGGGAAGGACTCAGGGGCCTTTAGTGTGTGTTTTTCCCCTCTGCTCTCCCCTCTGAGCTGTGGGCTGCCTCTCTCGGAACACTAAAGCACTTCAAAGTTATTTACAAGTCAAGTTATTTGTAAACGCAGTCTCACCTGCTCATAAACATAAAAAAATATTTTCAAATACACAGTTTGTCAGGTCTTTGGGGACAAGGTGCAAAAGTATAGAATGGTATATTTTGTAGGCATTAATGGTAAATGTCCTTTTTGCTATGTCAAAAACTGATTGGGAAGATAGTGTACACTTTTGAAGAATTATTTTTATCCTTAAGATAGTCATAGCCTGCTCTGTGTTTGTGCTATGTGAATGTGTGTCAGCCTTGAGTTGTGTGTGCATGTCTATGGATGAGTGAGTTAGTATGTACTGTATGTCTGTGCATGTCTAAGCTAAGCGGCAGGTCTATAACTGGGTATGAGTTTATGTGAGTGTTTAGTATACTCATTTTGAGTTCTTGAATATCCTTGAGAGAGCAAGTGAACAAGGCGAAGGATGGGGCCACACAGAAGAAGTGACAGATTGACGAGAAGAAAAAAAGGAGAAGAAAGAGTGAGAGATGAAAGATGAGAGAGAGAGAGCAGTACAAGTGTGAGCTCCTCAGCGAGGCCCCAGAGCACCCCTCTTCCCCCCTCCCCCTCCCCTCTCTCACTTCCCTTTCCCTATCCTGATGTGCCCACTGGGGCCACTCACTAACAATGGAGCAGACAGCCACACGCTGCTGGCACTGCTTGCATACAAACGGCCAGACAGCAGCCCGATGTGACCCCCGCACCCGCACCCGCACCCGCACTCGCACTCGCCCTCCCACTCCCTCCAATGCCCAGTGGAGCTGTAGTCGTCCAGTGCAGTGTGTGGTGCAGCCCCAGGCACCTGCTCCGCTTGCCCTCCTTGAACTCCCAGCCCCCGGCCTTGGCGGGGCACAGCTCCAGAACAACCTGGCTGAGTGGAGCAGGGCAGAGCAGAGGAGCTTTGGGCACCACAGATACTTGACTAGCGTTTTTGCCCTCTCTCCCTGCACTCCACTGGCTACTGCACATGGGAACTACAGCGGACACTGGTATGGTGTGTTCAATTGTGTCGTCCCTGTTTGAAATCGTACTTGGTTAGTTGGTTAACTAGTTTCTATTAGATAAAAGAGAATAAATAAATTATACCAGAGGATCCCATGAAAATGCCAGTTTCTTTAGTGTTTTGTGCCAAATGTGTTTGTGTGTGTGTGTGTGTGTGTGTGTGTGTGTGTGTGTGTGTGTGTGTGTGTGTGTGTGTGTGTGGTGTTATATAGAATCAGTGAAGGTTGAAGGAGTCCTCTTGCAGACAGGTCTCATCTAGATGCTGGTGCTAGTATAGTCTGGTCTGAGGCCTGAGGGAGAAGTGCTGATATCTCAAGTGGATGGTGCATGCTTGATGGAATTGTCAACTTATCTCAGTGGCTCTAGACTCCAGTGATGTTTAAAGGCCCTTTGGTGTCACTGGTGACTAATCTAAAGTGAATCAAACTCTGAGCTGTGACATCATTTCTCCTAGTGATGTGTGCTTGTGTAGGCAACTGTCAGATAAGAACTTGTGCTTATTGTAACCCAGAGTCCTAAATCAATCACAAGATACTAGAATGTTCCTAGTAAATCCATTCACTTCCTCCAGTGGTTGAATGCATGAATGCCCCTCTCTCATTCGACAACAGCCTCATGATTGACAGGTCTCATTTTGTGCCCTTTTACTCAGTGACCTCTTTAGCTCCTTAAAGATCGCCTGCGGCCAACATGTCCCCACTCGTGTGTGTGTGTGTGTGTGTGTGTGTGTGTATGTGTATGTGTGTGTGGTTAATGCGTTGCACACATGGAGGTGTGAGTCAGTCAGCAAGGAGATGATGATGATGAGAGTGTGGAAACTCGCTCGGCGGGGCCGCTGACAGGATCCTGAGGCTGGCTGGCTGATGGAGCTGATGGAGACGCCGGAGCCAGGAACTTCCCCTAACCCCTCCCTCTTCCTCCAGTCCAGCGTCTGGAGACGGCCCTCAGAATGTATAGACCATTGTAGAATAAACACTATATGTGTAGCAATGAGCGCATAGACGCACCTATTGAATAAACAGGGCACGCTAGCAATAACGAGGCGTGAGATGGGTGTCTGCCGTCGGGTCCACTCGTGCCACATCCTTCCCGAAACGACCAATCATGAGTCATGACCCTGGTCTGCTTCCTCTCCTGAGAAGCTGTGGGGTGGAGAGGCAGGAACTTTGGACTCCCTGACACAGTTCTCATCTCAGAGACAGTCGCCGTGGCAACTGGGGTTAATGCCTATTTATTTTTCAACAAAATAGGACAGGAGATGGGGTGTGTGTATTTGGGGAGGGGGGGGCGGGGGGGTCTTTGTTTTGTTTTTGTTAATGTTGGCAAATGATAGAGCCTATTGTGAGAAGCTAATTTGGATCTGCCTTGTTCCCTAACCTGGCGTCATCCCAAGGAGCCAACAACAAACTTCCCCTCCCCTCGCCTCCCCTCCCCTCCACTGCGTCCCTGCACCGGCACCCCCTTCTTGTCCTCACTGATCCCATTTCTCCTCTTTTTCTAGTGATTCAAGAGGCCGCTGAAACAAAAGTGGGCACAGTGGAGAAAAATCCCTAGGCAAACATCCAGCACCCCCCACCCCCATCCTCCCTCACTGCCCCCATCCTAGACCCATCCTATTTCCTATTGAGATTTAATGTTTATTTCTCACCCGGTTATGAATGTGTTTCACTCAGGTATTTGTTTCTGTTTTCTCAGAGCCATACAGTTACACACAGCCAAACAGCTTTGAATCTGAAAAGGCTGCTTTGATGTAGTTACTTGGTCTTTTGTTAAAAAAAAAATCTAAAATAGCCAAGCTGCATGCAGTTTTTTTTTCAAAGTTCATGTTCTCTCTATGGCTTCCCTCGCTGCAGTCTAGTCTTTTAGCTCTCCGCTCCGGAGCAGCAAACTGACCAGGGATCAGCAGTATGGCTTTTGTTTGAGGAAGTGCATTCCTTCCCTAACTCCAGATTATTCTTGATTATTTTCTCGACATCGGAGCGGATGCAGCAGAAGCCGAGATGAAGACGTTACAGAGAATTTGTTTGTGTTGTTAGTCCTCGCAGGGTTTGGAATCCAGTATATATAATTAGATTACTCCCCAAAGGCCTTTCATCTGGCGTGGAGCACACTAGCCCTTCCTCAAGGGCAATGTAGGCTCTCATTGGTTCAGAGGTCAAAGGGTCACTTCCTGTTTAAATGAAGCAATAAATTTGTAATCTGGACCCACATGTCACCTCTGAAAATTGTCCAAATCTTTATGATCCTACAAGTTATTATACGCTCATATGAAAGGGAAAATGGCCATGTCTCATAATGTAGGCCTGAGAAGCAGCACTTGGGATTGAAACTCTGGTCATGCACCCTGAAATGTGCGCTTTGATTGTCAGCCCTTTTTGCACATGCTCCAGACCATCGATCAAAGGATAGCTTTGTTTGTGCTGGGGGCTTGTGCGATTGGGAGTGTGTCTTCACTACCACCTGCAGGATGCTGGCCTATTTAGGTTTGTGTGTGTGTGTGTGTGTGTGTGTGTGTGTGTGTGTGTGTGTGTGTGTGTGTGCGTGTGTGTGTGTATCTGGAGCTGAAAAAGGGAGAGATGAGATGACCTGTGATGCAGTTGGGTGGGAGATGGAGATATTATAGTACCCTATACTCCCCTTTACTGTCTTACTTACCTTACTAGAAACACACCCAAAGGAGCAGAGAGAAACTGAGGAAAGTGCTGGGGAGAGACATCTATAGACTCACTGAAGATCACAGTGATGAAATGCTCTCATTGAAACTTTGGACCTCTAGACGTAGTATTAAACAAATGGTTTTTTTCATCAGTGTGATGCAAATTTGAATTTTGCTTTGGCTCCTCATTGGCATTTTGTACCATACAGACAAGTTTTCAAGCTTTCCGTGTGTGTGTATGTGTGCAGTTGTGGATACTGCTGTTTGTAGACACACCAAATATGCGAGTGACAGTTTGAACGATCAAGAAAACAATCCTTGTTAGCCAATGATGGTTTGTAGAAATGCACCACTAACTGAATGTGTGTGTGTGTGTGTCTCTGTGTGTGTGTGTGAGTGCGTGCGTGTGTGTGTGTGTGTGTGTGTGTGTGTGTGTGTGTGTGTGTGTGTGTGCGCGTGTGTGTGTGTGCGTGTAAGAGAATAGTTGGAGAAGAACAGTCTGTGGTGTCTTGTATGTGGGTTTCAGCGACTGCTGCTGGTGTTAGTCTGTGGGCACTGGCTGCCAGAGTGGAGCGGAACTCTTAGAGACAGGAAGTAGTCTGACTGCATCTTTCAGCCATTGCATCCTCTGCCTCCCCTCAACCTCCAGTCCATCTGGGCTCTCCCACTGCTACACAATACAACTGCAGCAAGGGCAGCGAGTTCAGACAGAGATGATAGGGAATGCAATTAGATTTTTTGATCATGAATTTACTCGTTGCCCCTTTCTTCTCTCTGTTTGTGTGTGTGTGTGTTTGTGTGTGTGTGTGTGTGTATGCTGAAGCAGTTCGGAGCGACGTAAGGAGAAGTCTCGTGATGCAGCACGCTGCCGGCGCAGTAAGGAGACGGAGGTGTTCTATGAGTTGGCCCACCAGCTACCCCTCCCCCACAACGTCTCCTCACACCTGGACAAGGCCTCCATCATGAGGCTCGCCATCAGCTACCTCCGCACACGCAAGCTCCTGTCTGCAAGTAAGACACACACACACACACACACACACACACACACACACACACATCCATCGCCATCAGCTACCTCTGCACACGCAAGCTCCTGTCTGCAAGTAAGACACACACACCCAAACACACACACACACACACACACACACACACACACACACACACACACACACACACACACACGCACATGCACATACCTCAGGCAAATAGTCATGACTCTTTTAAACTCTTCTCACACAAACACATGAACGTTACTAATAATAACAAGTTTCCAATAACAAGTTTCCAATAACAAATGTATTCAGGTGTGCATAGTCTAAAATGCATAAGCATGACCACACATGCACACACACACACACACACACACACACACACACACACACACACACACACACACACACACACACAGGAATACGCTCACACATAAATAAGCCTACATACTCAGAATGGCATGTGAGCCCTTAAACATGCAAGCCCACATCTGTAGGCTGGGTGTAAAAATAGGCAAGCAAGCATGCAAGTTAAAACATTCACAGTCATAAATGCAAGCAAGCAAAGAACGCAGAGCTAGCCAAGCATAACCAGCCAATCATCCTTGAGAACATTAAGCAGTGACTGACACACACCCACACACACACACACACACACACACACACACACACACACACACACACACACACACACACACACACACACACACACACACAAACTATTTTCCACACACCTTTTCACAGTCATGGAGTCACGCAATTACCTGTTCCAGGCGCTCAATGGGAATGCTAATAGTAGCTTTTCTGGATGGGGGCCCTGCCTGCAGGTCTAAACAGGCTTTCGCATCCCTAATGCCTCACTGCTGGGCCCTCGTTTAGGCAGCCTAATAACTTAATGAGGCCTAATCCAGAACTAATGACCTCCGTACTGGACCTTATGTTTTTGGCCTCCCACTCACTTCCTAGAACCATGGCTAATAATAATTAAAGTATCAAAGCAAACAACAGTCAACGGTTTTCTATGAAAACTACTAAACATGAAGTTGGGACACTGTTGTGTCTCCCTCCATTTCATCCACTTCCGTAGTTCGTTTAGAGCCAAACCTTCAAAAACAGACCTTCTTTACACAATACAGGTCCCAGCTCATAACCCAAACACATGTTGTTTTGGGTGGTGATTTTATGGTGTTTAGTGTTTTTGTAGATTTGTTCATGAGGATACAGCCCGAGGAAAAAAAGCTGTCAGTATCCAACACCTGTGGTTTTCCTTTGGTCTGCTTCTGTACATGTGTCCATGTGAGTGTCTATCGGTTGGTGCACACATGTGCGTCACACCCGTGTGTAAGAGTTCACACACACACACACACACACACACACACACACACACACACACACACACACACACACACACACACACACACACACACACAACTCTCTCCTTGCACAGATAACCAAATTCTGTACCACAGGTTTGATCTCTTTATCTGGTGTGGCGCACACAGTTTTCCAACATTGCTATGAGGAAGTGCTACGTCGTGCCTCATGGTGTTAGTCAGGAACATTATTCTTATTGTATTAGTGAATATTGTTTGGGCCATGTGCTGTTTGCTTTGAGTGTAACGCTAATTAGCTTTAGCAGCTTGTCACAGGTTAAAATTATAATTTTGCCTTGGCGAGCAAGGAATATCACCCTAAGGGGGAGGCACGAGACACAGATGAGAAATGCATGTGTGTGTGTGTGTGTGTGTGTGTGTGTGTGTGTGTGTGTGTGTGTGTGTGTGTGTGTGTGCGCCTGTACAAGAATACAGTGATGAAGATGACCTGTTTTGTTGGTAAAGAGAGGAAAAGATTATTATTGTAAGTTAAAGAAAGTTGTGATAGAATCTTGAAAGTTCTTGAAATAGAGTGGGTGGAGTTTTCAATATGGTGTGTGTGTGTGTGTGTGTGTGTGTGTGTGTGTGTGTGTGTGTGTGTGTGTGTGTGTGTGTGTGTGTGTATGTGTGTGTGCGTGTGCATGTGCGTGTGTGCGTGTGTGTGTGTGTGCATATCCTGTGGATTATAAAATTAGAAATTTCCGGAAAGTAGACAAAGGATTGGAGTAACCCTATTGTTTGTGCATTCCATGTGTTAGTTTGAAGAGAGATGAGAGCAGAGTGTCTCCACAGCATAGGGGTGACTTTTCACAATCAGGGCTTTTGCTACTGTTGGATATTCTACAGCCCATTGGCAGTGATGTCATTAGATTTCACTTTATGTATCATTTTCAATGTCATTGTTGCACTAGTATCGCTTATCTTCTAAAAATATCCAACTTCTTCCTCCTTACTTGTTGGGGGGAATAATTGATAAGTAAATGATGAATCACAGCTAATGTAATATACAGTATCAGAGTAGAAATGGACAACAAGGAACAGTAATGTCCTTACAGTCCGTTTGTTATGAATTGTGATGTTGTGTAACTGTGTTGTGTTGAATGTCATAGGGCCCTGATAGGGGAGAAGGAGGGTAAGAGAGGTGCAGAGAAGGGGAAAGGCAGAGGAAGACTTACAAGAATAAGAGATTAGGGGGTATGGAGAGTCAAAAGGAAGTTAGAACGATGGCAGACGATGAAACAAAGGCGGAAGTAAAAAAAAAAGTATGGCCAAAAACAGGTGGAAGAAAAAAAGAGATGAAAATGGAGTGATGATGAGGGAGAGGAAAGAACAGATAGATTGATGGAAAGAGAGAGTCAGAAATAGACAGAGAGAGAGAGAGAGAGCGAGCGCAAGTCTTTGTTAGCGGAGAGATGGCTCTGCAGATTGTCTTATCTGCAGTAGAGCTTTGCTGGGTGGTGCTCGCCCTTTCAGGCACAGCCAAAACATAGGGCAGCGCTGGCGCCAGGCAGCAACGACATTGGTACCCCTAGCCCCTCCTCTCCCCCCCTCCGCTCCCCATACCCCCAGCCCCCAACCACTGCCGTCCCCATCCCCGGCCCCAGCTCTGCTCCAGCTCCAGCTCCGCCCAGCCTCCACGCCCTTCCACTCAAGGCACAGCACAAGGAAACCCATCCTTACATAAGAGACAAACCACACCAACAGTGATGTCACCCGTTGGCCTGTCCAGTTGGAATTCCTTCAATTACAGAAGTCTCTCTCTCTCTCTGACACACACACACGCACACGCACATGGGTGCACAGACAAGCTGGCACAGTGTCGATGTCACACATACACACTGCCACTGTATGCCACCTGCTGAGTCAGAACCCAAACTTGTTAATCTGTCTTTGCTCATTTAGTTCCTTATCAACTTGTCAGAGGCTTGTTGAGTCATTCACTTATTATTGTATTATTGTAAATGCTCAGCGCTTCATGAAACATTTGAATTACATCATTTGAACATGTTTTTTTTTCCCTAGCAGAACACTTACATGTGGGACATCTTCCAATATAAAGTCAAGATAAAAAGCTTTTATAGCTGTCTATGTACATTCTGATATACAGTACATTCCTACCTTTGCATTAAAAATTACATGTTGTATACTGACATACAACTACTATACAAATACATAGTTGGTTATTTATTTATTTAGTTTTACTATTTAAGTACAGAAAGTTGGAATGTTGGAGTGTCTAGGAGAGAAAAATGGCCATTTATACTCAGAGAAACAACATTCCAGATTCCAGTAAGACCATGGGACCCAACATTTTATTTTTTTTTCCTGCTGACACAGAGCCAATCCCCCAGCACAGCAGGGGACAGCAGCCCTCTCTCGGGGCCTCCTCTTCAGGGACTTGGCTGTACTCCAGCCCCAGGCTCCAGAGCGGGCCCACTGGAGAAGCCCACTGAGAGGAATGGTAGGCCTTCGACCCGCTCGGCCTCCCCGCTCTCTGGCCAGCGACCCTGGCCCACCATCCCCCAGCTATCCCTCTCCCTCTTGGGCCTCGTCCAAGCGCTCTATCGGGAGACTTTTCCCCTAGTTTCCTTTTCCTTCTGCTGCTTCTTCATCCTCAATACCCTGGAGTGCACAAGTGCGTCATATTTAAAAGCCTCCGATTATTTCGGTTGTGGACAACAGGAATGTTTTTCAACCCCCCCAAAAAATCGTGTTGAAACACTCCAACATGGAAGGGCTGCTGTGGAGGAGTTGGTGCTCTGATAGGCATATCCAAAAATGTAACAGGTTGCTTTTTTCATTTGAAAGTATAATGGCCCATAAAGTCTTTTACAAGACATAGGGGTAAATGTGTGTGTGTGTGTGTGTGTGTGTGTGTGTGTGTGTGTGTGTGTGTGTGTGTGTGTGTGTGTGTGTGTGTGTGTGTGTGTGTGTGTGTGTGTGTGTGTGTGTGTGTGTGTGTGTGTGTGTGTGTGTGTGTGTGTGTGTGTGTGTGTGTGTGTGTGTGTGTGTGTGTGTGTGAGTACATGTGCACAAGGGAAGTGACCAAGTGAAGGTCAGGGTGTTGGGGAGTGTTCATACAGTAGTCACAGGATGAAGTGCCTCGAGTTTGTTTTGGAAATATGCCATGACTTCAAAACAGGTCTTACACGCACACACACACACACACACACACACACACACATACACTCACTCACTCACACACTGATATTTGTGCTGGGTTGTAATTCATTTCACACACAGAGAGACATTTGTACTTGGTGGCAATACATTTCGCACACACTCACATTATCTCTCTCTCTCCCTCTGTTGCTGTCTCTCATACACACATTGAGTGTGTTTCCTGGTTGTGTTGCAGAATACAGTGTCACACACACACACACACACACACACACACACACACACACACACACACACACACACACACACACACACACACATACACACACACACACACACACACACACACACACACACACACACACACACACACACACACACACACACACACACACAGACACACACACACTTTATCTTCTATCTTCTCTATCTATTGCTCTCTCTCTCTCAGACCCACACTGAGTGTGTTTGCTGGTTGTGTTGCAGGCTGCAGTGTCAGTGAGAGCGAGGCAGACAGACAGATGGACAGCCTGTACCTGAAGTCTCTGGAGGGCTTCGTCAGTGTGGTCACCACAGATGGGGACATGATATTCCTCTCCGAGAACATCAACAAGTTCATGGGCCTCACACAGGTGAGAGAGAGACCTTATCACCCACTCTATCACTCCTTCTGTCTCAACTCCACTTCTGCTGCAACACACACACACACACACACACACACACACACACACACACACACACACACACACACACACACACACACACACACACACACACACACACACTTTATACAGACATTTGTGGCACAATGGTCCATTTTGCCCGATGAGGATTATTTTGAGCTTTCTTGAATTGGATTTCTAATTGAGAGTTTTCACCCAAAGCCAATTAGTGGCTTATGTCTTAATCGTTGTGTGGGAAACTGCCCTGTACGTCCATCACTAGACGGAGATAATCTCAATCCCTGGTCCTGGTTGGTGCCCACCGAGGTGCCCTCTGGCACTGCCAAACCTCTGTCAGAATCACAGAAGGCCCAGTAGGCAATAGAGTGCTGTAAGAGAGCTACTGCAACTAATATAGCACACAGACTAACCCAGACTCCTCCTTTTCATATGAAATTAGCACAGATTTAGTTTTTATTGCCGCAATTACATAACATAACATAATTATATTTGATACGTTTCAGTTGGACTTTAGACTTTGCACTGTGGTAATTAGTGTTCCTAGTAAGTCTTTAGTGGCCATGATGACACACTACTACACTACTACCAGTGTCAGCTCAGTGATAAATACCCTTAGGCATTATTATGATCAGATATCCATTACAGAGTACAAGATGAGGATGATGTGACACTAAAACCTTGCAATCAAATTGTCCATCTCCATCAAAGAATGATAAAATATTCCATTCAATGGAGTTTGTAGCAAGACAAATAACCCTTTGAATCCAACTGGCAAAAAATATCTATGTTCAACACTGAAAGGACCTGGACAAACACACTAGAATACAAAGCTACGTTCATAAACAAATGAGAGAATGCAGGAGGTCATTTTGTTTCCCAGTTTTGCAGTAAATGGAGAGAGACCAGTTTCCTCCAAACATTGCCAGTCAGGCAGGATGTGTGTGCCTGTCTCTCGCACACTTTTTTTGATTAACTAAGCTTATGTTTCACAAGGAGGATGTTTGGCTTTGTCTCTGTGTTTGTGTGTGTGTTCATAAACTGTACACTTCCTTCCTCAAATACTGTATGGGCCTGTGTTTATGAGTAGTTACTACCCAGATGATCATACATTGCTCTCTCTGTGTGTGTGTGGGTGTGTGTGTGTGTGTGTGTGTGTGTGTGTGTGTGTGTGTGTGTGTGTGTGTGTGTGTGTGTGTGTGTGTGTTTTTGCAGGTGGAGTTGACAGGCCACAGCATCTTCGACTTCACTCACCCTTGTGACCATGACGAGATCCGTGAGAATCTCAGCCTCAAAACAGGTAAACAGCATCTCATCCTAACCCAGAGTGAGAGAGAGAGAAATACATTAGAAAGAGAGAGATAGAGATAGAGATGGAGAGAGAGAGAGAGAGAGAGAGAGAGAGAGAGAGAGAGAGAGAGAGAGAGAGAGAGAGAGAGGGAGAGAGATTTGTCCCCTTCTGTGGATGGTGTCAGACCCCAATGCAATGACTTCAAAGACTTGCCAAAAATGTGGCAGACATTGTGATCACTGTGGAGTATAATTTGTGGGCACAGGCTCATCAGTCAGCTCTGGTACTGTAGACACACATTCTCAAAGTCATCTCTACAGCCCTGATCTCTCCTGAAGATTTTGTAAACGAAGTGACTGCTGAACCAGATCTTGGCAAAACAACAAAGTCTCTACCTCAGCAGAATGAGGTGGTCAGTGAGGCTCTGAATCACGTTCGTCTTGGATCTCTCGCTCCCTATTGACTTACAGTAAGCTGAATCTCCCTCAGTTTCATGGAAAAGTAAGTTAGAACCATAATATAGTAATAAAATTATCAATATATAACATAACTATATCAGCTGACTGAGGTAAAATGGCAACAAGTGAAACTTTTGTGCGCTACTCGTAAAAATGTATATTTAAAAAGTTAACAACCTTAAAGTTAACATTTCAACATATATTTCGGTTAAAGCAATCAACATGTGTAGCATGCATTTTTCATCTCGTCATAACACACACTAACACACACACACACACACACACACACACACACACACGCACACTCACACGTCAGAACAGCAGTTGGTCCACAGTGATCTCAGTGTTTTTCTATTTGTTTCTTCTATATCAACACTAGCTGATAGCAACCCAAACAAGCAGTCCAAGTGGATTCATTCATTCTAGTTGTAGATTTTCATTCTCACGTAACTCTGAGCACTAAATGTCTGTGTAGCAAACTGCCTGTCCTCCCGATGAACACATGCTTGCGTGCTCACTTGCACGCATACACACACACACACACACACACACACACACACACACACACACACACACACACACACACACACACACAGCCACTCACATGATGATAGCTTACCTACAGACACGTAGAAGGTAAACTCAAAGCTCACATGCAAGCTGAAAATGCCTAGACAAGCATTTCCCCTCTTCACTTTCCCAAATAGAGGATTGTGCTTTGTAAATGCATACCTACATTTCACCCTCGCTCACTGTGTACACAAATATGACTGCATCGCCAGCGAGTGTACAATGCAAAGAAATGTAAAGCAACCACATACAGTGCGTCACTCTCTCCATCTCCCTCTTTTTTATCACTCAATCTCTCCCCTGCTGCCTCTTCTAATCTGTTCCGCACTTCCGGTGCAGATGGGAAATGTACAGAGAGGAAAAAGGTCTGAAATGTTTGTGTGTTTGCAAAACACAAAATCACTTACTGCACCTTTAAATGCCCTGTGCCACTCCACAAGGCTGTGTTTCATGTAGCACAAGTCGTGTGGGCACTAGGGGAAAACTCCTATCAGGATGCCACACACCCACACATCCGCAAACCTACACATACACACACACACACACACACACACACACACACACACACACACACACACACACACACACACAATATCTAATGCCTATCCGGCCTGGTGCCAGTTATCAGTGCTCTTTTGTTCAGTAACCCCTTTTCCAAACACACGCGCAGACACACACACACACACACACACATATATACACACACGCACACACACCACCCCAACCACCCCAACCTCCCAGTCAATCTACTCCATGCTGGACAGAGCTAGCTCTCTGACCACATTTCCCAGCCCATGCTCAAAGAACAGAACTCTTAAAAGATCAACGTGGAACTGGGAAAAAAAATGGGAAAGAACGAAAAAAAAAAAAAAAAAACAGAAAGCACAACAAAACTGTCAAAGACCACTTTGCAAAGCAAAAGAGTTTTGCAAAGCAGAAGAGCTTTTCTTAGCATTTGTCTAATCCAGATTTGCATGATTCTATTCATGAGAATTTTGTGGAGCTGCGCCTCGCATCCATGCACACACAGAAAGGTTTAGGATGTAGCCCCTGAAGAAAGGTCAAGGAGAGGGCAGGCCTGACATCTAGCTCATGTTGTCTCATTGTAACCAATCTGATAGGTCAATATTTTTCTCTGCGATGAGGTCATCACTTCTGCCCCTCCAGAGTGTCTCAGCTGGTTTCTGTTACATGCTGGAATATTCTTGCCATGCCCACACACTCTACTCTCCTAGCACAGGGAAGCAGAAGAATCATCCTTTGCCCTTTAATACATTGCACTAAGAGTCCATGGAAAAATACACAAGTTTATTATTTAAAAACTC